>AZLU01000019.1:61818-343017 GCA_002224055.1 Pezizomycotina sp. ARF18 | reverse complement strand
ACCTATTTTATAACTAAACGATACGCGTTAATTATAAGAATTTAACACGGATATCCTACAGCTAATTCTCTTCCCTTTTCCCCCTTTATAGCGACGAATAATATAAATATGCTATATAAAAGGCGGCACATAAAAAGGAGTATATATCCGACTAGAAAAGCCGAGAGGCGTCTAGGTTACTTATTACTACCTAGTTCATTTTTACTTTTTATTTTATTTTTTTTTTCTACGATAAGCTTATAGATATTAATTTAAAACATCTACGGTTAATTATAATTTACGAGACTAATATAGTATAAAACTAAGAAATATCCGCAGTCGGGGCCCGTAAGAGAAGATAATTGTCAATACGATTTTATCTAAGAGAGGAATTTAAAGCCCCTTTAGAGAGAGCATAGATACCCATCGATTTAATAATATCCTTTAATAGACTACGAGACAATGCTCTAAATACTTATAGTAATCTTATCCATTTCCCGTAGAGCCTCCCTATAACTTCCCCTATAGGGACCTCAGAGCCTTAAGCTACTTTATATTATGTTATAACTACTAATATAGCCTTCCTACGCAGCGCTAATAAATTAAGAAATAATATAGTCGACCGATATTAATCGTATATTATAACGATAAAAACTATACCCGACTTTTCGTCATAAAAATATAGGTTTTAAGTTACTTAAAGTCGTTTCTAGGACGATCTCTAAGAATACGCCCCGATAAAAATAAGAAAATTTCGTATTACTCTACTCCCCAATTATAGCGCCATACTTAATTTTCTAAAAGGCACCCCTAAAGGCATTAGTAAGATAAACTAATATAGGTAAAATATCTAACTTACTCGTAGTCTACGTACTTTAGTCAAAATAAGCTAGTAAGCTTAATAGAGGAACTTATAAGCTCGGGTAGCTCGGGGCATTAAGTAAAGCATTAGCATTTTTTTTAAGACTAGTAGAAATCTATTCTATAGAAGGTAGTTTCGCCATAGTAAAGAGGGAAGTATTAGAAAGAGTGTGGATGTAGAGAGTTTAGAATTTAGAGTAGATAGTTAATAAGGAAAAGTACTAGCTTAAATATAACTTTTGTGGCTGCTCTTATTACATTATTATATATGCTAACTTAAAGATGGAAGACTTCAAGCCACCATTCCATTTTTACTTCTTTAGATATCGCTAGGGATCCCCTAAGCTTCGCGAAATACTAAGTAAGGTTATCCTACATGGAATAAGCTTGATTTTCTGTTGTAATATTCGAGGTGAGCGCTAGTATTAATTATCGGAACTCGCGAATACTGCTAATATAGGTCGTTTACGGGTAGAATTTTACGGTATTATATCCTCCTTTTTCTTAAGAATCCTTGCTATCTTATTCTTATTACCGAAGGACAGATGTGCGTTAATTATATATAATTACTTGACATATATATTCTACAGCTTAAGCGCTTTTTTATCGATTTTAGTTATTAACAGGTAATAGGATCGATATGGTTAGTCTGCCTTATATCCTTAGCGGGAATAATAGTTAATACAGTCTCATATCTTCGAAAAAAATAGAATTACTTATTCCCTTTAAATAAAAGACTAACTAGAAGCTAATGATTGATTGTAATTCGCGAGACTAATATAGGATATGGACTAAACAAAATTTCCGTAGAAATATATTTAACTATGGTTAGATTCTCTCACGAGAATTTATAAAGATATTAAAAAAAAAAAAAAAAAAAAAGATAGACATTTAAAAAGCTAAGACTGTGGAAGCTTATCGGTGACCTATAGCATTAGCAAAGCCCGCTATTGTGCTTAGTTTTGTGGCCTGGTTTGTTATTATAGTATGAAGAGTTGCCTTCACGTGCTCGGTCACATTAATGGTTTTCCCGTAGAGCCTTTCCATAAAATTTGCCTCGAGCTCTAGTATGCACTTATTGTATTGTAGAACAAACTTAGGTTCCGAGATTTTGTATTTTGATCGACGCTGGAGGCAAAATCCGGAACCGATGAAGTCGATGGATGCTGATTGTAGAACACGGTCAGGTAATCGGTGGTCTTGTCGGAATAATACTTGGTTGTAACCGCGTAAACTCGTTCCCAGGCCCGACTTCAAGGAAGACGCCCGGTCGAAAAACTAGAAATTTCTATGGCGCTCCCGCCCCAGAGCCGCGACGCCAGGACTCGGATTTCCAAAAGGTATCCCTAAAGGGTATTAGAGATATACGACGGTATATATTGGATGTTTATCTTACTTGAAGTCTACCTCCTTCTGCTCAAAAGCTTTTTCGTTGACTTCAAATACTGGTCCAGCAGCCTCAGGACAGGCAATGACGCAAGCTCGTAGCTTGGGATCCTCTGGTAGACTTGGACCATTTTTGGACATGGCGAACGAAACGTATTCAGTCGAGTGGATGTAACATCCAACTGCACTTCGTACACCTTAGCATCAGCACGATACTGGGCACATGTCGCTGACTTACAGACGATTACCTAGAATTCCATTATTCTGTCGCGCAAAATTGGATGTGGTTAAAGATTTAAAATCGGATGCGCCAAAATCCAATTTTGGATGCGGTTAAAATTTAAAACTGGATATAGTCGAAATTAGAACTGGCAAAATTCAAAATTGGATGTGCGGTAGAAGGCCTTTTATTCTATATTACCATAGTAACGGCCGTGCCTAGGCGGCTCTAGGTTACTAAGGGATCGCAGGCAGCAGAGCTGCTTCGGGGACACGGAGCGAAATAGGAGGTAGAAAAAATGTTTGAGGGATATGGATCGGTAAGGGAGTAGAAGAATTGCTATAGTGACTCGAGCGAACAAGGCACAACACAAATCTGCTACAGGGATACGGACTCCTACCAAAAGCTAAAAAAAATTCTAGTGCATTAAAAGAGCTATAAAAATTTAAAAGCCCAAGGCGATTTCTTGGCGCGTAGTTGCCTTGGTATAATTGTCCTTGATGACTAAGCGGCGGCAGTCTGGCTGTATGGAGTCGCTGGAAGGAAAACTTGATTTCGGGAGTTCGAATCACCACCTCCGCCTCGGTGGATCAATTCAGAGATCAACACACGGAGCCTTCTCCTACCCCCTTCCACGGAGATTTGGTTGAGGAGAGTTTTGATCGAGACTACTTTTTTACTCGTCGGATCGCCTTACTATACTAGTCCGGTTTTAGAATATATTATATTTATTCCTCTAAGTAAAAGACCGGTGATATTAGAGAGCCCCGCACGACGGACCACTGATTTTATACTACCGATTTTGCACTTCGAGGCGACCCAAACGTATATACTTTACACTGCCATCGGCAGAGAGATATACTTGTACTTGTTACAAGAGCACAAGGGTCGCTCAATCCGCCAACGTGAGAGGTCTTACGGGACGGTGGATAGTGGCACTAGGCCACATAGCCAAGCCGGCTCTGATAGGCCTCCAAGTTATCACAGCAGCCAGTGGCAACAACCCCGGTGCAACAAGAAGCCCCGGAGGAACAAGAACCGGGTGGCGTGCATTGGCTGACGTGGGATGTGTATTGGTGGAATGTCCGACGCCGGCAGGAAAACACGCTACAGCAGCAAGGCCGCCTCAACCGACGACTAATAGCCGTCGCATCTGCACTGTTCATCGTAGCCTTCGTTTGTCTGGTCTTCGTGTTCCGTAGTTCGCACTGCTATTACGATCACTACCGCGGCCGGGGGATCTGCTGCTCGGAAACAGATTACGATAGCCACTCAACACCTGCAAGGGTTACCCGCCGCCGCGCTGCTATTACGATCACTACCGCGGCCGGGGGATCTGCTGCTCGGAAACAGATTACGATAGCCACTCATACACCTGCAAGGGTTACCCGCCGCCGCGCTGCTATTACGATTACTACCGCGGCCGGGGGATCTGCTGCTCGGAAACAGATTACGATGGCGACTCGCACACCTGCAAGGGCTACCCGCCGCCGCGCTGCTATTACGATCACTACCGTTACAAACGGGTGTGCTGCGAGATAAGGACTACGACAGCAACGGGAATTTTTGCAGGGATACCCTCCGCCGCACTGCTATTACGACGACTACCGCCGCAAGCAGATCTGCTGCGACGATGGGGATTACGACAACGTAGGAAAGTTTTGCAAGGGCTACCCGCCGTCGCCGCTGGTCAACCGTAAATGGTTCGGCAAGCCTCCGGCCTGCGCGGGGTATACTGCCCCGAAGGTTCAAAATTCATCATGTACTCGAGGCACCCCTACCTGGCTGGGAAGCACAACGGGTGCGGGAGCGAAAGTGAGACAGACCTCGACACGAGATTACACGCTTGCTTGGGAAGGTGGATGCGGTCTGTTGGAGCGGGAGGTCGGTACTTTGCGAGGCCGAGATGAATCCGCAAAACCCGTTTGGTTTCCGAATTAGAGAGAGATCGTGAGACAATTTTCCTATATGTGTTTGCTTGAGAGGATATTTGGTGAACTTGTAGTAATGTTTCTCTTGACTATAAATTGAAGATTTGCGCTGCTCAAGTTTTTGGTGGTAGCTCTCGTTTTTGGTAAACTCGAGGCTCCCGTAATATGCTGCTACTGTCATTTCAGAACCCACGTTGGTATATTGTTATATCTAGCAGAAAAAATAAGAAATTATATTAGTATTTTTGGAATATCAATGCGAGTAGCGCAAAGCCACACTGGCCGTCTCTGCGTTCGACATTCTCTGACGTCTCTGCGTTTTTGTTGGGGGAGCCGTATCCGACAGCGCATCCCGAGGAAGTGTCCAAGCAGGCGGTGCTTGGCACTACCCTCCCAATGGTATCTACTATCGATCCTGAATATAGATCATCGAAACTTTCAAGGGTGCGTGATAATCCATACGTATCAGCATTTTTTTTTTTTTTTTTTTTTTTTTGGTTAATTGAAGTTAGCTGGACCGCGACTTATGTGTAGGACAAAATTTTAAATAATATACCCGCAAGAACTTCCACCGGTATATTAGAGATCCAGATAATAATAAGAAAATTGGTTACGAAATGTTTTGATGCCCGGCTTGGTAATAAGCCCGGGGGTGGCCTTAGGCCCCGCATGCCTGAAATATATTGCATTGCCAATGATTGAGCTTGGACTATCAGTTACTACATAGTCGGATAGCTGAATTAGAAATTACTAGCCAGCTGTCGAGCACGGTGGAAATATTTTCCCTGGTCAGAATGTAGATAGAATGTAGACTACTATAATAAGACTTCTAGCTCGGTGGGTCTCGTGGCCCGGCATAGCAGATATAAATATAATCTAATATGGTACCGATCCAAAATCAATTGGAGGCGGCCTTGGCCCGTTCGTACAGTCACCGTTATTTCTTACTAGTATAGTCTAGGTTGGCTCGCATGTTCGAACATTCATAATCAAAGATTCACATACTAGCAAAATTTCCTGAAGAGCGCTGATGTCACCAACTACTCCAGAATCAAGAGAAAGCAACAAAAAATAACGCCAAGGGGGGGGTTGTGAGGAATCCGACAACCGAGTCTCCCGTCTCGTTTAGCGTCTGCCCGCAGGGAATCAGCCGAAAACGTGACGAAACTCTCGTTCCCCGGATTGATTTTTTTCTAGCGCAGTTCCCCCTATTCTAATAGTTTAAAGTTTAAAGGCAAAGGGCGGTAACAAAAAACCTAGAAAGAAAGAAGTCTCCGAGGCCGTTCTCCAATGTAGTACCTACTTCTACTGCTATTCATCATCCTATTCGGCTAGATCATCGCTAAGCCGGGGTGGCAAACGAGCGAAAAGAAAGTCAAACAAAGAACAAGAGGAGAAGGACGAAGAGATCGATTGGGGCGACGTTAACGTGGCGCTACTTCGATTGCCCACGCTTGCGAAGTACGGGTGTCCGGAACGCAAAGTGTTGAGAGGAGGATTTAAGGAATTTGCCGGTCGGGTGGACTGAAGGGGAGAGCGCCAGGATGGGGCTTACAGCTGGAAAGACCTCAAGGCTCAAGGCCGTGGTGAACAATAACGCGAAGACGTGCACGACGAAGCAGAACGAGAAAATGGGAGTCTGGGTGATATACAATAAATGTAAATTTGATTGTCGCTCGTATGTTTCGCCGTATCCTCGAAGGTCTCTCAGGGCGCAGGGGCGGATGACGTACATTTCAAGTATAAAACTTAATAACGATATTTTCTCATACTTTTCTTAGGATCGAGCACGATTTAAACGTAGAAGATAGTTTCCGTAGACCACACATCATGAGGATTTTGGTAAGCCTAAATTTCTGTCGGCCATTGAATGAGATATCATATCGTAGTATAAATAGATGCGTAAGAATAAGAGACTAGGTGTCCAAAGAATATTCAGAATACATAGCCAAAAAATACGACAAACGACCCAAAAGAAAACGTTTCGTAACAAGACATTTCTGGAGCTCATCGCTCACGTGCGACATCGACCGGTGTCCAGGTCACCGTCTGCATTAGCATATCATCCCTCTGGACACCCTTCGGCATCTGAGTGGGAAATCCGCTGTCGGCCCTCAACGCCTCCGGACCGACCCAAGTCTCCGTCGCGGTAACCTTCGCATCTCCCAAGACCTTCCCCTGGGTAAATGGAAACTCCACTTCAGCGCATGCTTAACGATATCGTCCAGCTGGACTTTATTATACGCCGCCGTCTCAAACTGTATATCCAGCCTCTTCAGCCTGGTCAAGTGCGTGAATGAATTCCCCCAGCTGCTGTCGTTGAACGTCCTGAGACCTATCCGGTACTTCAGGTCCCAATCGTCGTCGTCTGCCATGCCGTGCATCAGCTGTCGGCGGTACGCCGATTTCTCTTCCTCCGTCATCTTTTCCATCCTGATTTCGGCCGCTGTTTTCATTCCACCGCAGAGGTCCTCGACGTTCCAAGCGGATTTCATTTCGGAGGGAGACTTCGGCGGCGACAGGGTGAACCGTCATTGCCGCTCCTGCTCCCAATACCACCAATCTCCGCGGCGGAGCGTGGAGAACACGCTCGACGTGCTCGTTTCTGAGGTTTGAGTACCGGAGGATGGACTGGAAGGTGTCGTCGAGGTTGTACATCTGAACGAAGAAGTGGACGGTTTTGATACATTCGGCGAGGTCTTTGTTGACCTTCCAAAGGTAGTTGTAGTGCCCCGGGGTCCCTGTCGAGCAGAAACGGTGTTCGTTAAGCGCGGGCGCGAGATTCCAGCACTCCATGTATACAGCCTTACACGTTTGCAGGAGAGACGTATAAATCTTCTTCTGATAGCGGTAGCCAGGTCGGCAGTAGTGCGAGTCCTCATCGTACGGGCGGGATTTATCGTCGCCCTCGCCCTCGCTCAGGGCAAAGTGGAAGATAAGGGTGCGGATCTCCGGAGGTATACGACCGTTGAACAAAGGGCATTCCTTCTGCGGGGATGGTATTCGGATCGATGGACTTCGCGAGGCACGGTCGTCGTGATCATCGTATTTCGTCTCGGTCTCGTATTCGCTGAAGTTTCCCATATCGGAGTCGTTTCATATTGTCGTTGCGCGAAGACGAGGAGAGCAAGTACGCTACCGGATCGTTATCGTGGACGTAACCGCGTAGAATACGCCGAAGACGAACGAAGAGAAGGGAGGGGAGGGACTGGACATTGGTGTTCTATAAGCATGATGAATAACGCTACCGCGCTGAGAAGGCTGAGGAGATGAGAAGGCTGAGAAGGCTGAGAAGGCTGCGGGTATTCTCTTCGATCCACATCAGGGACCCGTTCCGGGATTTGAGTTTTGCCCACGTCAATGCCTTGTTATTATTTTTCTTTGAAGGGGAACTCGGGGTTTGGGGAAGGTGGCCGCTGAACCGGAACAAGGTTTCCGACTGCTTATCCCCCTCCCTATTAACATACCATTGTAAGAAGTTAGAACAGTCTAAGTTTCTTCTTTGGTTGATGCAATCAGAGAGGCGCATGCGCGGGGGCAATATATTCAGCCCAGGGCATTTACCGTGGGTAGACTTCGGCAGTGAAATTCCGTTAAATACCGAGGCGAAACGGCGCCCGGTACCTCGAAAAACAGCAAAGAATTTTGCAAGAAACTAACGATTCCCCCCCCAATGCGAAACGAAAAAAAAAAAAAATTTAAAAATATATATATATATTCGAACCTCCAAACTCACGCTAAAGACCCCTGAAAATTTTAACTTCAGCCAAAAGAGTTACTTTTTTGGTTCGTCTCGGCGTCGCTGCGAAAGCCTGGGTTTCGCGGTATTTAACCGAGTAGAGAGTAAGACTTACCGTCGTTCGTGATCATGACAGTTGTGTTAAGCTTACTTACTCGATGGAATGGCGTGAGGGTTTAAACTGCGAGGAAGTTCACTGCTGACTGGGATCCAAGAGCTAAAAATGTCGCCCATGTGTATATTTTCCAGCCATATAAATAATCTATACGAAAAAAAAAACAGTCGATTGGGTGCATGTGAGCGCTTCTATCCAGCAATGTTAGACTCACATTAATTTACTAAATACTTAGGTAGCTACTCAGAATCGTTCTCAATCCGGGCGATAATAGTCGAACGCCCTCTCCTCTGCTTTGGCTCGAGAATAACCGGAGCATTAGATACTAAATATCAGTATTTTTATAGCGCTCCAGCGAACGCCGCGTGTAGCGTTAAGCAAGGCGACCACGTGATGATACTGTAAACACTGGACACCGCGAAGCTTGTACGGCATCGCATCGGAACGTTAACTCGACCTTAAAGTAAAAAGCATATCCTTGGTTAAATGGATAACAAAGATAATACATTTAAGCGCAATCTAGCCACGATATTCAAATGGGCTAAGCCACTAGTGACTTGGAATCTTTCTCAGGCCGAGGTGATACAAACCGATACCGCTAAACAACAAATCCTATTCTGATATGCGGCCCGTGAGGATTCTCCTGCATGATGTAAAGTTTCTTTGTGAACAATAAACTTCTATTCTCGAACCTGGAACATGTTCTTTTTGCCCTCAGCTCAGTCCATTGTTTCGTCTTGCTTCAAACTTGAATAAAATCAAAATGTCATATCAATGCCTAGTAGTACAGTAAAGTTGCCGCAGAAAGACCTTTGATCCCGTATCTAAAACGACTTCGAACAACACAAAAAACTATAAAAGACGTACGATGGAGGAAAATCGATAATAGTACCGTCTTTGAAGTTCCACACATTTTGCAGATTAGCAAAAAGAAGACATGGCAAGCCGAATCTACCGATCTATTATTACCGAGCAATAATCAACCTCTACTGCGTCATTCAGAAACAATAAAAGTGCAGAGGGCGATGGTACCGAAATACTACGTTGAGAAAGAAGTCGTGACGGACGAGGACTACGAACGGATTGTCCCGGATTGGTCAAAGGATTCGAAGATTCTTTGACATTGACCAGATCGGATAAAGAGAACAGAAAGGAAACGCTGAATCGCCCACGGGAGCACCGGGCGTTGGCCAACCGATGTGAAGAAGGATAACAAGGTGAAGGCCTCGTTGTGGCGCAGAAAGCCAAAGAAGGCAATCCGGGACGAGGGCGGCGATCCAAAAAGCTTTACTGACCTGCATCTGGATGTGCGCCTTCACAGATGAATTGAGAGTACCTCACTGGCCCTGCCGAGTGCAATACCCTTGTAAACTTGAACTAAATGCTGACCTAGCCTTGGGGAAAGCTTCTAGAGTTTATATTGCTCTTATTTTCTTTTATTTATTTATCTGTCCTATTCTAGACTATTCTAATTTTTTTCTCTCTCGTTATTGTTTTAGGAAATGAGTATGCTATACGTATGCCTGTACTGCGCATATTGTTTATACGAGACAACTTAAAGCAATGCTCCTGGCAGCGTTAGAAATTAGAATACAGGAATTAAATTACCGGTAGTGCGCTCCTCAATGGATCGCAGTGGTCATTTACCCAGTTTATACGAACCATCAAATATTTTCGCATTAAATATGAGGCTGTACCCGCCGCTAACTTGATAACGCAGCCCTGGCTCTTTTAACTAGCTCTGCGAGCACAGCGACTCAAAGTGGGGGTTCGCCATCGGCTAGAAGACGGCGCCACAAGGAATAATGGTCCACGGGAAATCCAGCCGCATTTGGTACTACCAGTGGAGGAAGGGCGGGTGTGGAGAATAGATGAAAAGTACGAACGGAAGTTTCTAGGTTACTCGACTTTCTTTAACGAGCAGTGCTATTCTGATTAATTAGGGTGGAATCGAGACAAACCTCAGCCGCAAGTCAAGCTGCGAGGATATACCTTGGGTGCAGATTCGAAAGCTTAGAAAGGCGGAAAGCCTGGGTTCGTGGCTTTGGAGAAGCTTTCGAGCGGAAGCAAATGTTACAGTTTGCTCGGTCGAGCCTAAGGCTACTGGAGTTGCTATTAGTCTAGCACTCCGACCATACATCTACTAGTACGGGGGTATATATTATGCAAGTGCCACAGTCACGGAGTCAGTCATTAATGGCAGGTAGAGCTGGGGCAACAAATTTTTTTTTTTTCTTTGCGATGTATAAAGCACTTGCAAGTAATGGCATTGACCAAATCATCTGTAACTTTTTGAGGTGGAGAAAGCATATGTAAGTAATTAACCAACCGATACTTTTCAAGCTTCATTGCACAGGAAGCAAACTTAACCAGTGAAACTCCCGCAGGATAAAACGAATACCATCACGTCAAGATAACTTCCCTGAAGCATTTAGCCTGGCGGCGCAGGCAAGTTGCTTGAATTCTGAAGCCAGAGGCGCTCGCGTTTAGAGAAATGTCTTTTGTTTCACCCGCGAGCGCATGAATCGAGCAAATGGCACTAATTACAGGCACTGCGGTGCGGATTAACCCCACGAGCGATAACCTCAACTTCAAGCTGATACCATAAAGGGCTGCCCTAATCGAACCTATTACAATCTACTTTCGTTCGACAACACCAAGCTCAGGTATCAACTTAAGTCCCTCCCACCGTTTGCCCAAGTCTGCTCTTCACATCGACTTAAGTCTTCTCTTATTACTAGCGTTCGAAATCCTCTTCAGCTTTTACTCTTTCTATTCTTCTTTTCTTCCCTTCCCTACTGTTTCCTTCCTTTCTTCTCCTTCTTCTCCTTCTCTCCTTCTTCTCCTTCTTCTCCTTCTCTCTTTCTTCGAGTCTTCTTTTATCTGCGATCCTTGAGCCTTCTAAAATCGGACGGCGTAACATTCCGGCATCTTCACCTCTGCCATCTCATCATGAAGATCACTCTGTCGCCATCCTCACCGCTGCCGCCATCGCCTATCCTACGAGCGACGGCCCTAAAAGCATGCCACCACGAAGCTCGAAGTCGACCTATCTAATCCTGTCCGCACACCAGCGGTGAGCAACATACAACGACAGTTTACTCCAGGACCCTTATGCGCCTGATGCCAGCGAAATGCTTGGGTTCCACCGACCGAAGCCGTCAACAGAGTCCTCCCGCGTACGATCACGCGCCGGCGTGGCAGCTGTAGCGAGCTACGAGCAATCGATCGCGGATAATCACGAACACCCGACGAGCTCCCAGCATATAGCGTAGTTGATCCAGCTGCGAAGAAATCAAATCCATTTGGCCATGGAGTAAGAAGGACAAGCCACCGACGTACCGACGGTCCCTCCGCAAACTGCAGAAAAAAAAACTTATTGGTTCTCCAAAAGCAAGACCGACAAACCTTCTGACAAGAAAACCTTCAAGCAGAGCAGACACGATTTCGGGATCGAATTTACAACAAAATCGGACACGATTTATTGGGCTGCGATCGGTGCTTTGCTGAGTGGTGTTATCCGGACCCTGGTCGGACCTACTTTAAATTTCAATGGTGCCAATGGTGAAGAAGAGCTTGACAATGGAAGAGACAAGTTGCTGGAAGGACCCTTGCAACGGGATCGATGAGGAGAGGGCAAGTAAGCCGCCGCTACAGCTAACCGCCAATTACAGTCTCGTGCATACCAAGCCGGCCTTGTAATGAGGCAGAGATGCCGCTAAAATTTCAAGGAGATTTCTCTCGCACAAATAGTCTCATTATGCGGGTAGTTATTGCTGGGAACTTGTGGGCATGCGCGGTAATCCTGCTTACCCAGGCTCGAAGCGAGTCGGAATCAAATCTGACAAAGACGTAAAGGTTAATCTATGCTGGCGCAGAGATAAGATGTCTGGTAAATGTTTAAAAGACTAATATCTAAATTAACCAAAATCATATCATCGGAATTGAGAAAATGAATTTAAACAAATTTTCCTAGGATTATTAACAAAATATAAATTGATGATGTAATTTTCAAAGAAGTAAATTATTATATTAATTTGTGCGAGCTTCGTGGTCTCGGAGCTGTACGCCAATTGAGCAATGGAGTTCTCTTTTGCTTTACCCACAAAGGTCGACAATTTCTAACTCATTTAGATATCTCATACTGAACGTCATAGGGCTAACCATACTCTGCATAAGACGGTAGAGTAAAGCGTAAAGAAATCCTAGTAGCGGAGATATAATGGATCAAACGGTTACCATATCAATTAGTTTCCTTGATCATAAAGTTCACTATAAAACAATCTTTACTGTGTAGAAACGCAGTCAGCACTAAGTGCACACTCCAAACATCCGGAATTGCCGGTCTGCCTTGAAGGAGATATAGGGCAAGCTCATCGTGCCAATTACGCAAGTCCTAATTTTAGGCTTTAGTTCTTTGTTCTAAAGCTTTTATGTTTCGAACTCGACTGCTTCTGCTTCATGTACTGCTACAAGGAAGCCATTGTCTTTGGTGGGGTCTCTACATGCGATGCAACCATTGAAAGCGGCGGTTCTAATGAGAATTGACCACTGACAGCGACGTTCCTAGAAAATGTAGGCTTGCTCGTGTGGCAAACCAAATATTCAATGCTAAAGAGCGGCGAAATGATCCTCCTCAGCCTCGATGCGGAAGTCCCCGTGATGAGGGTTGGATGTTTATTTCCACTAAAAAACACAGGTAGGTACTTCGCCTCCGGGGAATTTATTCCGAGGTCTAGACCGCCTAATCAACAAATTTTGGGTACTTGGATTTCATAGCTCATCCTCAACTCTTATCGCGGCGCTGTGCTCTGCGATAGTCATTTGGGTGAAGTAACTTGCTAGTTATTGATCTCTTGACTCTCTCAGAAAAGATAAATTGGAATTGGTCGTCGAACACATCATTCATTTCGTATGTACCGTCGCTGATCCTGCTTATTTCTAAGTTTGCATAATCTGATGCGAAGGTTCAATACGCATCAAATTATAAGTTCATCCGCTACTTGCACGATAAAGAATTTGAAAATCGCTGATGGAAAGTAGCGCGGGTTAGTCCGTATCGGGCGGCATAAGCTCTATTGAAACAAAAAAAAAATATCTTTGAACAATCGTCCATAATGGCTCTTCGACGGGCCTTGAATTAAGGCCTTAGTTGCGGCTATGGTATTTGATAGCGGGAGAGGAGGAAAGCTGTACATATCCTATTCCGGTAATCGGGATTTTTGCACGGAATCATCGTCCGTCCTTCCTACGTCCTCCAACCATCGTCACCCTTCAACTTTCGGTGAGACCCAACAAGATAATCCATTATCGTGAGAATTTAGCGTCCTCGCTGATGCATTTTGCTCCTATGTAAATGCAGTTCTGTTGCGAATTGTACCACCGCCTGCGTCCGATCTCCAACTATCTGACCAGCGGTTGTGGTTTAGAACCTCAAAATGAGTTTCTCGATGGGGATGTTCACCTCGACGACAGAACTTGACGAGAAGTGAGCAAATTCGTTTCTAATGAATTCTCTGCCGTTCATGAATGCCTAGTATTCGCAACGACGACCATGTAAATAACAGAAGTTGTAAGAAATACTGATCGCTGACCGATGTCTATATAAACCTGACGAACCTCCCCTCGAATCCCAAGTACTCTCTATCATCATCACGATCAATCAGAACATCGCTCATACTTCACTCCACATCTCACAAGACCTCTATATTCTATTCTAAACAATTCTTCTTAGCACTTTCTCTAAGACCTCGACTAATAACCATGTCTGGAGCCGTCAACTTCCGCAATAACAGCTGGGTCAACACCATGAAGTACGACGTCAAAACCGTCAGCTTCACTATCGCCGGCCAAGTCAAAACCTTCACCAATCCCGGAAACGCCTCCAAAGTCGAAGGCATGTGCGATACCGCCAGCATCACGATCCAAGGGGAGAATGATGTCAATTTCAAGGCCCTCAGGAAGGCGTCGTCAATATGCCCGCTGATGCGGCTATAAAAGTGAAATGTTAGTATCATGCCCGTCTATCTCCCAAGGAGACTTTACATTTCGAATACATTGATTTAGAACGTATATTAATTTTTCCCTTCATAATCTCCAGATTATCCCCCGGGAACTACCCACAATCCTAGCGACCAACATCACTATCTTTTGGTCATGTGCGACGCGGATCAGGTTAAGCAGCAGCAGGAGTTCTCTTCTGGTTTGTCAATCTTTAGGATGTCATGTTCGGTATGGTAAAGGTAAGTATGATGAATTTGAAAAAAAAAAAGAAGAAAAAAATGTGCCTTGTTTTTAGTTTTATCTCGTTGCTCAAAGTTTGCCTTATGATCTATCTGTAAGCTAACTAAACGGCTCGAATTGATATCTAGTCCATCTTTGTCGGTTTCTCGATACTAGTCTCGAGAACAGAGTGGTCGAAGTGTAAGGTAGCGAGAATAAAAACAGACAAGGAAAAAAAGAAAAAGAAAAAGGGGAGGCGAGAGAAAGGTGGAACTGGTCTGAACGGAGGGACTTCAATTTGTTATATTATTTTTTCTTGCCGGCTATTCATATATATTTTCTCTTTTCCTACATTCGTTCATTTTATCTTCCCCAATTAGCTTAAATGTCTACCTATCTCTTGAGATTTTCCTTTCCTTTAAATTGAAGTTTTCATCTATGTTTTGTTGGTATTGCAAATACCGTGACAGCGATCTGGCATGCACTACTGAGTCCAAGTTCTTCGACGATGACATGAATGCTTTATTTTCCAACAATCACATCTTAGATTAGCACTGGATACCTAGGTATCTTGTAAAGGGCTTCGCCTATGGCAATACTAACGCTTCATTGTAATATATAAGAGGACGAGATGTCTGATGTTTCATCTGTACCTTAGCAAACCTACACATGTATGGACAAAGTTAGTGTCACGTTTCCAATGATTAAGTGGTTTTAAACACAAGAGGCAGTATCCACTCTCGCTCGAAATCGGTAAAGAAAAGCTCAAATTCCCGCATGTCTGGCATGATACTATACCTGAGCGTGTTTAGCCGGCAGATAAGCGTTCGCTAGCCGCGAATGAGGCTGATCCCTCACACCGCCGCTTACCGGGATAATACGCTCAAACTTATCCATTCCCCTTGGATGGCCCACGTTTCTTTCACTGCATCATTCGTTTCTGCTCAAAATCTCCGATAGCTGGGTGCATATTCTCCGATTCTCCCTATACGAGATAATGGGAGCTTATCCTACCTTCCTCTTATCGTGCACCACAGCCCAGCCTATCCTTGCGACGGCTCGCCAGGGTACGGAGGCTCGTGGTACCCTCCAAAACATCTAACGAATGACGTGTAAGGCGGCACCGTAAGCAAAACGCCCCCTATAAGCATTTCATGCATAGCAACCACACCAGCTGCAAGGACACGGGTAGTCGGACAGAAAGGAAAAAAAAATTATTGAATCTGTTGCTTTGTTGTTTTTGTTTTGAATCCTCCACGTTTTCTCACACAAGAATACGATAATCACCGCCTGTCAAACCTATCTTCTCCGAGTGTGTTTCTATGCAGACAGTGTTTAGTAAGATATTACTGATATTCTTCTCTGAAACTGTTTCTCTTCCCGGCCGGGAACTTTCCCTTCGTTCGGCAATTTTAATTCTTTTTCTTTTCATTTCCTTTTAACCAACCACACCAACCACCATCGTCACTCTCACCCGAAGCTAGGAAAATTCGAAAAAAAAAAATGTCTACGGCCGAGGAGCAAACACAACCACAACAGAACGGCGTCACGTCCAACGGCGTCACGTCGACGGATGAGTACGATTATCTTGTGCGTACAACCTATGTATCTTATCTGATGGCGTTTCCCGTGACCATGTCCTTCCGTGGTTTCGTAAGACTTGGAGGGGGTTTTCCCAGTCTCACTCCGCGGTTTCTCACGACTGAGGCGCGTCCCGCTTATGATGGCGCCTGTGTTGTCTAATCGCGACTGTTTTTGATGAACACTTCTCAGTTCAAGCCATTTTTTTCTCTTCCATTGTATTTCCGGTTATGAGGTTGTACTGACCTGTATCTCGTTTATCCTCGGTCTCCACCGGCTAGCTGCGAATAGTCCTCCTCGGAACAACCCGCGTCGGCAAAACCTCCCTAATCCGCCGCTTCACCGACGACACCTTCGACGCCGTCCACAAACCCACCATCGGGAGCGATTTTGTGGTCAAAAAGGGCGTAAAAATCGACGACACGAGGCTCCTCGTCCACTTCATCGATAATGCCGGCCAGGAACGATTCCGTAATTTGCTAGCGTCTTACATGCGCGGTTCATGACGTATTTTTTGATATACGACGTTACTGATTTTTCTTCTATCGACTCGGTCCGCGCGTGGCATCGCACATTGCAGAATGCTCCGGCCGCTGCCGCAGCGTCGAACGCTCCTAGGGAGACAATTAGGTTCTTAATAGCTAATAAGACTGATGCGTCCCCTCGACTGGTATCCACTGAGGAAGGCAAGAAACTAGCCGAAGAGTTAGATATGGTATACTGGGAAACGAGCGCTCTAAGCGGAGACAGCGTGGGGGAGGTGTTCAAGGAAGGATTGAGGAGGAGTGTAGAGCTCTATAAAAAGACTTGGGAGGTTGAAGGCGTTGTTGAAGATGAAAACGAAGGAAAAGGAGGGGAAGGGGGAGGGTGGTGCAACGCTTCCTAGAGGCGGTAATGTCGGAAGCACAGGGGAATCATTCGCATTATAAATTGAAATTGATCAATAACTTGAAGGTTTAAAAGCAAGTTGGAGTTGAAGTGATAGCTCAAGCGATGGCGTTTCAATCCCAGACTCAACGTCTAGGCAGTTTTCTTTCCAATCAATACTAATAGAACATCCATATTCTTTTCATATGATTTGTATTGTCTTCTTAGTGATTAAAAACTAGTAAACTCCGGATCGATGTCATCGCCAGCATATTTCCATGTCCTACTGGCATTTATGACGAAGAATGGCTAAAGATTAACCTCACAGCTTGATCTCTACCCAAAGAGGAACGTGGTCACTCCCTCCCTATCTTCCTCCGTATTACATATATCAGCCCCCAGAACTCTCCCTCCATCCCAACAATCTTTGCTAACAAAACATAAATCTACTCTGTCGCAGCCACTCCCCACTCTCTACTTCTAGGATAATACGTATACTTTCTCTTTTGCCCATGTAATGCTCGAACCACATCGACGGCATTTAAACACTCCCTTTCCACCTCCTTCGTAGTATACGCCCCTGCAAGCTCATTCTCCTCTTGCGAGAAGAACTTTGCGTTAAAATCCGCGCGGTTAAGGCAATGCTGTGCCGGCCACATTCTCAGGTTCGGATGACCGTCTATGCGACCGCGCGCGATGTTCTTGTCACCGATAACTACGACGTCGAATCCCTTCTTCTCTAGTGACAGGCATTCGGCGAGGAGTAAGCTGTGGAATTGTAGTTTTCTGTCGTGGCGGGTACCGACCTGTTTACCGGTCGCGGAGAAGTAGGGCGATGTAGTTCCGTTTACGGCGTAGATGTTGATTATAGCTAACAGTTTTGAGTTCTTTTCGTCTGTGGATGTCATTGAAGGAGAGTTGATGGTGACGATTTGTACTCGCCCTCGTTATCCAAATCGGCTCTGCGGATATTGGCCTCGATATCGGCGCGTAGTAGAGTGCCGACGCCGTACGTATAGTTTACCGCCGAATACTTTGCAGTTGATCTTATCTCTCGGTAGTTCGACTTCGAGCTTGTACCTCCATTTCCTGCCCTCATCGCTCTCTGAACTCAGTGGTGCGTTTATGGCGGATTTTAGGTGCCGGATCGCCTTCGTGTCGTCGGGAGTAATTTTGAGTTCTTGCAGAACAGTATTTCGAGATAGGAGTGACGAGAGAGAACGGCGCGGAGGGAGTTTGCTGGCGTCGATCTGAAGGCAGACAGAGTGAGAGGGGAGATAGGTTTAAAGTATGATGTTATAGGAGTTGAGGACTGTGGAAGACAAGGTGCGATGCCGTTTACGTTCCAGGAAAAGATACGGATGTTTCGGGGTTTTAGCATGGAGGAGCCAGACGAGGGCGTCGGTGGAGCGGTGGAAAATGGCGACGACGCTACCGACGGCAGGACGGTAGAGAACAAACCCTCCGACGCTTCGTTGGCGGTGGAGATATGGAGCGGTCCATAGCTATGGTTCTCACAGACCGAAATGTGTGTTGAGCAAGGCGCCTTAGACTTTAAGTGTGCCGTCTCAAGGAGCTTAAGCTTAAATCGTCGGCGATGACATCAGACCTGTGAGCGTGCTGTAATATACAGCCGAGTGGCGGGTGATTTTATCTTTTGCGTTATTATTGAGCCTCAGCCGTGCCCCGCTTTCGAGGATATGCCTTCCCAGCGTTTACCCTATCCGTATATCTTAACAGACGCGCCAAATACGTCTATTCTATAAGCTGATCGCGGCGGCTACAGAGTACTGCTAAGTGGTCCCCTCATCTGCTTCATGAGATGGATACCTCACGCATATTAAACCCGAGCCGGGTGCCCCGGAAGTTACCTCCGAGTCGCGCTCTCAGAGCCTGCCGCCTTCGAGGATTACCAGCTTAGTCTCTGCAGCCTACCTCCAGAACTTCTCTATATCATCCTCTCCTACTGCTTTGATTTAGACACGCCGAAGGAGGTATACCGCTCTATGCGACTTACCTGCCACCTTCTACGAGACATGGTAAGCAGTCAGTACTTCGCGACGCGATATAGCTTAGGAAACTTGGCCCGGCTCAATGTTCAAAGAAGAGAGCGTCGCTTTATTCGATGGGATGAAAAAAGTACCCTGCTGCCCGCGGTGAGAAGGCTCAGCGTCAGGGCGGAATCAAACCCTGAGATGATAGAGCTTCAGAGAGCGCGCTTGAACCTCTAGAAAATATCGACCTATTCGTAAACATGAAAGGCCTTCTATTCGACTTCCGGATATACAATCGGTCTCCTGCGATGCGTTCAATGCGCCGGGAATCACAGTCCTACGGCAGAACCTACTGGCCTCGCAGCTCATATTTTCCTCTTTCGTAGCCCCCGCCCGTGATCTCTCCTGTCTGAGGAGTTTATCGCTCAACAACCTCACACCGGCGGTACACGAAGCTTGTGAAACGGAGGAGTGGCACACACTCCTCTCAAAACTATCAACCTTTGTTCTTTGGATGAAAAGAACCGCGTACGGTTATTTCACGCGAAGAGATTGAACCATTCACAAAACACCTCCGGGAACATTGGCTATCTCGCCTTTCAAATGTCAGGAAGCTCTCGGTATACTTCTTTGGGAACATGGAGAACGACTACGAACTTGCTGGCGTATTCTGCAATCTCACCGTCTTATCGCCGTCGACAGAGCCTATAGACAGGTCGGGGAGATTTACTAAGCTAAGGGTTTTCACCATTGGCGGCATACATTATCGGCAAGGGCTGGTCTAGTCCCTTTCCTCTCCGAATATCGAGACGTCATCAAGAAAGCGACGATCAAGACTCGATTGAAAGGAGGAATCCCGAGATTCTCCTGGCCGTTGTGGATGTATGAGGCTTGGCCCTTCGTAAATATTCACCGGAAGGATGGAAATTATGTGTTTAGCAAAGAGCAGATTGCAATACTTGATCGCTCACCACTAAGATAATTCTTTTCTCATTAATATTCCGTTTTTCTTGGAAGATGAATGAGGGCTACCATCTATTTACCGTGGGAAATATAAATATGTAAAACTGAAATTGAATCTACTATCAACGTAAGTTAGCGAGTTTAAATGAGGGTATGGCTCCTGAAACCGATTGAATTATGCAATGAGAGCTTTCCATATCAGACTTGCTCTTTCGATAAAGCCTTTCGCTTTTTAGCATTCATCATTACCCATAAGCCTGCTAGCGAATGGTGAGCTAAGGTTGAGCAGGTCTGCTTACATCTGTCACGGTTGGAGAACTTCAGCAAGAAATCTTGGTGTGGTACAAAGTGTAGTCCATATTTGCTTCAGATTATCGATTTACATCTGCTTAGTGTCAAGCGCAAGCTACAGTAGGCCTCCAGAATAAGTATATGTCTTCCTCAAGCTCTCAAGAAGATTTATTGCTGGTTACTCATCTCGCAGGCTATAAATATGATATGCCCACGAGTCAGAATACCAAATTTTGGTATCTAGAACAGAGAAAGAACCTTCTTCAGACATTAAACCTCCAGACAACAAAATAATGTGCAAAGAAATCATAGTAAATCTAAGCCGCCAAGTCCCGCGCATCCGCAACGACCAAAATGGCCACCTCTGGACGATCAAGGAGAAGAAATATCGTCTGCATGGCTGCTATTGCCCCAGACTCTTCGTGCTTGCCAATTTAGACGATGAAGATCTCTGCGAAGAATACTGGAGCGCAACAAGTACGGAGGGGAGTGCGTAATATGCCGCGATGCGCGGCTGCTGAGAAACCATGTTAACGATTACTACCAAATCGGAGAGCCGCTTCCGAATGATGAGGATTGGATCAATCATCTATTGGACAATATTTTGATTATTTCAAGGGGTATTACGGTGCTGCTACTTGGAAGAGGTTTGTGCCCTGAGGAGAGGGGATATATTTAAATGATTGATACTTGTCTAAGCTTACCAGCGCGTTTGGTATTGGAAAAAACAAAATCCCGTTTTCCCTCTCTTTCTTCTTGTAATTTTGAAATGGATGTTATCATATAAAAGTATAGATAGGATTTTCAGTTGTGTAGCATACCTCTAGGGAAACAAGTAAGGAGAAAATGGAGATTGGGAATCCAGATTTTCCAGATTTACTAGTCTAAGTGTTCACTATTGAGAGCGGTGCCCAGTTAAATCAGAACGCGACATGTCCCGTTTAAATATCGACCTTCATGTTCAGAGGCACTGATCTCAAGCATTCGGATGTTCGATAGCCCGTATATTTTGAGGAATCCAGAGCACCCCACGCAAATGGCTGTACGCATAACACAAAACCCCGCTCAAAAAGCACTTTACTGATTGATCTCTCGATATCTGCGGTCCAGCAGGGTTGAGCGATGTGCCTCGGTTCTCGGTTCTCGATCGAGATAGAACAGTTCAGAAGGATTCGAGTCCCGGAAAATTTTGCTTCGGCGATGTTCCCGCGAGTAGGTTTTCCATCACGACTCGCGCGCTTAGGGTTATATCGGAAACTTCGTACAGGATGCTTGTGCCTATTCCCACTTCGGTGCGGCGAATTGTGCGCAACACCGCACGGGCACTTGGTTCTCTTCTCACGACCGCAACGCCGTTATCTGTTTGAGAGCCTTGATTCTATTGACAAGTCCCCGGTGGGTGCAGTACATTGGCCTTGTTCCTTGAGTCCGATCTAGGACCTAGAATCACGGAGAGCGAACACCCATTTATTTTAATCCTGCTCAAGCTCGGCTTGGTTCTCTATGCACACCCATTCACAAAGTCGGACGCTCTAATGAAATGCTATGAATATCAAACGCAAAAGCCCTGCCGGACTGAAAGCCGTATCTACCGTCTTCTTGGACCAATGAGAGGCGATCCCACAAGAGCATGCCGATATACCAGCGCTTGGTACATGCTAGCATTAATACCATCCCATCCAATCAGAACAAAAGCAGTATCGCGTAGCAATCGTTGTTAGATCCTTCGATTCCTTGCTGTATCTTTATGTCCAACTGCCTTGCATTCTTTGTTGTCTCGTACCTTGCCTATTATTTTTTACGCTCGTTCCTCACTAAAAATAAGAATTCTTTGCAGTCTTCTCGCTCTTTACTAGGGTACGAATCGCGTGCTTTTTATAAACAGGTAGTGAAACATGGACGTCAGCTCAGTAATAAGGTCGTGTTCGGCCTCTTGTTGTCGTTCGCTCGTCGAGAACAAGTTTGATCAGCACAAAATAGCGTGCTTATATATTTCGCAAAGCCTCGTCCTTCTATGTTGCAGTCTCCACTTATAAAAGGCTATCGGCTTTCTATTCCTGTGCAGTCTCCTGCCCCCACCCTTTGCAGCTTGAACTTCCCCGACAAGGCTTTAAGGACTTGAGTCATTGCACTTTGCCGAGGCTGTATCTTCATTGTAACTGGGTGGCCTCACGAGAATATACTTAAACCTCTCTCCTCCCCCTTTACGGTATTAAATCCGAGTAGTTAGGCGTCTTTGCGGTTTCGAAATCACAATATTGATACGGAGACACACCACGGCGGAGAGTCCAAAATATAAACCGACAGCGTCTTTAAGTCCTGAAAATCGAGGCCCTTCCATTAGAACCGCAACTCTTTCGACCACGATAAAATGAGGGAACTTATTTCAAAGCTCGCTGCGCTTGCAGTTGCCATAGTTCGTGCGATCTTCGAACGTTGCGTATCACCATTCCAATGCTTCATCAAGAAAATTTTGGAGTGCTTTAAGCGACTCTACAACAATGTCACCTTATCAATAGGTAAAGCTTATACCGCATTAGCAGTTTTCCAGATCGGATGCCTGGACGCGTTGCTAATATTCTCTCGATAGAAGGCCTTCAGAAACTCAACAGGGATGACTTGGCTAGAAGTATTGTTACATTATTCCTTGAAGACGAGGGTCTCCAAGCGGCCGCCCGTTCGTTTCTGGAAAATTCGGATTCCACATCCAACCGGAACCTCCTCTAAACCTCACGCGGACCAAATATCATATCTCACTGAATCCAACGCGCCCGCGTAATCTAGTGGAGTGGAGTATTTCGAATTTGACTGTCTGAACGAGACGGGCTGAATAAGACGAGCTTTGAGAGATTCCGCGTTTCTTTCCCCCTGGGTTGAAACGAGAACGTAGCAAGCGCTATAATTCTTGAATATTCACCGAAAATTTCTTTTCAAACTCAAGCATGCATTCTGCGCATCCTACATAAGTTCATTAATATATAGGATTAAATATTTTGAATGGACATGAGAACAATCTGAAGGTTGGAAAGATTTAGCATTCAATTCTAGAAGCCTACAAGAAGTGAATAACGCTTTTGACCGGACATGACGAAATCATTGCTATTACTGTGAATTTCATTGCTTCTCTGCTATCGGCCCACACCGTTCAAGGAGCGAGAAGCACCCAAGCCATAGCATTCGCCGCAGTAAGCTTTATACTTGTGCAGCAGTTAACCTTATCCTTGTGTACTGCGCCTATGGAAACTTGCAGACTTTTCGTTGCACATCGTTCATTTGATGATTTGCCAAAGATTTAACCAAAAGTGTTACGACACGTCATTTCAGTGCCCTATAGAACGAACGGATAACCGAGTGGATCTAAAGATATCGCGATAAGCGAGAAACGTCAAAGCATCTAGCCCACACACTTCCTAAAGCTCGTCCGTCAGCTGGAACTGCGCCTATAGACATGTCCAGGTAAGGCACGATCCCTGTTGCGGACAGCACGACTTCACGGAATCATTCTCAGCATCTATCCAGTGTTTCTTTGCCAGGTGGTGCGGGACACAACCTCCCAATATGAATATTTTCTGGTTTACTTTTAGAGATCTTCACGTTGTTTTGACACTCCCCGATAAATGAACAGCTTTCTAGACAGATATTTTAAGACGTAATCTCCCCTCCGTGTACTATCTTATCCCGTTATGTCTCGTCCCATTCTGAGAGCCCAGTAAACACGCCACCTAGCTTTTCCGCCTCCTATATCGACGCCTCGCAACTGTTGAGGAACCTACTCTCTCATAGAGCTTCTAGCGTGCCTGAACTAAAGTCTGACAACCTTCCTATTCCCTCCGAGTCGAAGCAAACAAAGATGGACGAGTCGACTATTGCTTTGATAGCATGTACTATTGTTAAGGTGATCTTCGAAGTTGGCAAGCCGATATTCGAGAAATTACTAGACAAACTCAAGAGATTATACAACAAGTCGAAGGGTAGTAATCAGCTTAACCAATCTTCCTTTCACTTCCTTCTTTCTTGTCTTTCTACTTTGATTCTATGCAGTGGAGGTGCCGGCTGCAATTCCCAATCAAAATCTAACAGACCTCATATAGAGCGCCTCATGAAGATGGACTCGAAAACACTACAGGCGACATTATCAGAATACTTTTAGAAGATCCAACTCTTATGGCTAAGATCGCTTCTGCGCTCCCAAAAGACGTCCTCTCCAAAGCCTAGGCCGAAGGTGCGAAGCGCAAACACGCCGGTAAACCAACCGCCTACTAGTACGACCGAACAGCGAAGCAAGATTCAACTTAGGAGACTGCTCTATCCCCGACAATGAGTCGACAGGACAACTTTTATGTACTTCTATATACTCCTAGGTACTGGAGTTTTGTTTTTCGGGCATATGCAATTTTTGATAATGCTCTTAAGGTCTTTGAAGACATTGCACTGCACGGGTAGTTACGATTATTATAAGAGAGGGGAAAGGAAAAAAAATATAAAATTCTCCAGAAACTACTTACGCGCAGAATCAATTCATGCATCTACTAGAAGTTCAGTATAGTTATCTAGCCTTTTATTCGGCATGATATATTCATATGGATCTCCTTTCGCTCAAGTTGATTAAGATTCAATGTAAATATACTATCTAAGCGGTAACTCTTTCCCTACCATGTTGAACAGTGATAAGTTTGGCCTAGCAAAAATCCCAGTACTAGTAAAGCTACAGATCAATGATCTTGTGCATCCGAGCCTGGCATGAATTATGCGAGACCACGAATATTCGCCAGATGGGCCAATAATGGGCCCCATGCAGATGCAGCCAATGTTGTCCGATTGTATGTCGTGCAGTAAAGTCAGCAAAGTTGACCAATCCATCCGAACCTCAGGCCCATGAGTCCGAATGCGGAGCCTCAGCCAACCGGTCAAAATGGTGATGTGTTTCTTCGTATATGGCTCCATTCCTCCACAGGACTTAATCATCCAGCAGCCTAAAAATAAATCTTACCGAGACCAAGATCCATGTTCGATGTTCATCTTTGGGCCACTCAAGAGCGCTTCCGAGGTTTCAGGCTATGGAATATGGGGAGAATGGCCAACTCATTGCGCTTCAATCTACAATGGCCGGTCTGATTGATATCCCAATAGAAAATCGGGAAAGAAAACTCCATATAAGTCCAGGAAACTTAAGTATCATGCTTGCTTCCGCTGAATTGCTCACTTTCACCTGCGGAAAATATTGATTCTCGTCTTATAGTTATAATTTATAGCAGTTGAAGAGGAACAGGCGATAATACTAAAATGGTCGATCCCGCTACAATAGGGGCTATATGGGGCTAGTTAATACAATAATCACAACGATGACCAAGGGAAAGAGTTATACGATAAACTTAGAGATCGTTAGAAAGAGACTACCAGACCCCTTCACTATCAGCAGGTACGAATGCTATCATTTCCTAGCGCTCTTCTTATATGAAGTTTTTGGGAGCTCCAAGTCCTCTCGCTGAATTGTTTGACTAAAACCTGGGCTACTTTCTTTAGAATATCTTATGGGACCACAATTCGGCGAACAGCGGCTAAGAGACCACCTCAAAAGGTTGTTCAGGTCGGACGAGCGCCTTTGGATAGACGCCAGTAATTACTACCAACCCTACCTTCCGGCAGCGCCGACTCCGCCGCCGACTCCACCGCAAGCCGGTTACTACAAACCACGCTCGCACGCGGGTACATGCCCGGCCGCGGCCCCATCCGACCCGGCTGGCATGCGATTACTGCAAGTCCCCTCGCAAACGAAGAGTTACTACCCCCGTTCGCCTGCTACCCCTCCGCCGCGATCCGCTTATTTTCCGCCGCCGGACTTTGAATCCCAGTATTCCCATCGCCACGACCCGTTTCGGGGTTCCATTCATACCGCCGCCGCCACTATCACCGCAGTATTATTCCGCACTACCGCCGCCATCACCGCACCAGTACTACTCATCGCCGATGCTTCCGCCACCACGCAGACTCCAATTCTAAAGCGCCGGGGAACCTGGAGTAACATTATGTATCAACCTGGGAGCGAAATATACCCTCCATCCACCATTTACGTATAAAACCAACGTAAAGCCTCTAGAAGATGGTCATAACCCGCGTTTTCCTACTACACAGTGGATCTACTGAGCTAATGAGCTTGAAAACTCAGTCGACTTTGACGGCGTCGACGTCGTTTATTTTATTTTCACAAAATACTGGCCATTATTCTCCTTTGTTATTACATACTTCCATTTGTAGCATACAAACCAGCATATCTCCCATCTGTTCACGGTCATGAACATGTTTATATACAACCACGCTGTATCTGCTTCAGCAGGCGGACAAGACCAGAAAATAATTACAGACACACAGCAACATCTTTCTTTGTCACTTGTGCACGGCGACTCTGGGTATTCATTCGTAGCATTTAGAAAGAAATGGAACAAGGCACCTCGTAAACAAGCATAGCATAAATAGAGCGTACATTCAGCGTGCTCAAAGACTCTAGTGTAAAGGGTGCTTCGTTTACAGAATTGGTGACACGACTTTGATGTCCTAACGCGGCCATGTCTAGTGATTCGAATACCGAGAGAATGCGGCAAAGAAACTTGTATCTACTGAAAAAAGAGGAATAAAATACTCTTGTCTAGCAAGCAATTGACCTGAAAATAAACGTGGACAAAGATTGTGGTTGAGCAAGCAGACGTATTCTATAAACCAACACTAATAACCAATACTTCACAAGCAATGACGATGTTTCGGCAGACAAACCTTTAAAAAACTCAAAGCCCTCCTCTTTTCATTTCTCTGATGTTGCATTCTTAGCCCTATTTCTTTCTTCAAATCCCCCGATGTAGTACGCCAGTATTCCGTTTTCTCTTGAGGTAGTTGGAACTGTAATCGCAATCTGCGGGGCAGTATTGTCCTTGACGGAGTACGTGAGGCCGTTGTTGCACTTGCAGGTCGACGGGACGCCGCCGTTGGATCGAAGGGGTAGAAGCGTCTGGGCAGGTTACGCAGGAACCGTCGGGCTTCTGGGATTGAGTCGTGGTCTCGCAGTGATTCGGACAGGTATTTTTCTGCAGTTCCAGGCCTCGCTGGCGACGATGCACTGACAAAGATTATGACCGTTACTGTGCTGCGTCGCCTCGGCGGTTGGGTGAGGAGCAGCAGCCGTAAGCGTTAGCAAGACGCTGGTTAAAGGCCGACGCCCTGGATGAGATTAAATTTCATGGCTACAAGCTACTAAAAATTATTTATTATTTTTATTTATTAGGGGAAAGAGGTGACAATTGAGATAAGTGAATGAATAGACCTTCAATATCATCAAAGCCTAGGTCGTTAATAACGAAAGTCTCGCGGGTAACCTCCCTCAAACGAGCGATGAGAGGCTGCTCGCGGTTGAAGCTACCGCTGGCTTCTAGCAGACAATACAAAGATATGTCGTCGGTTTCACTACAGAGCAGATTGATGAGTGAAAAAAAAAAAAATTTCACAATGGGGAGTCGAGGTGGATTATATTATCCTCGTACCAATTCTCTTCATGATGAGAGTCTTAGATGCTGAGTATTTTTCTCCGTTAGCCAGACTTCTCCGTACTAACAATTAATCTCAGACACCCTGATAGGGGTACATTAGGCGGAACCAAAGCGCTACGCCACCAGGCCGGAAACCGCATATAACAATGGTAATAGGACAAACACGAGGGCCAAGGATTTGTCAAAGAATACTTCATTCATGGTTCAATTAGTAGTATGATTCTGAGTACATGGAGCAGTCTAGGGCTAAAAACGCCGCGGCCAGACCATCACTTCCCGATATTGCTTCAATTTTACAAGACAAGAGCTCGGTTTACTGGCTTAAATTGGATATAAAGACCCACGAACTTTAAAAGATATACGTACATGCGCCTAGCACTCTGGAGGGGTCTGCTATCCTATAAAACGAAGGCCGAGCCGTACCGTTTAGCATGGGCCTTCAGCGTGCCAACTTATAGCAGCAAACAGTCCTTATTTGCTCGAGAACCCCCCTTATCACCCTCCTTTGTTGGCGTGTTTCCACCAAAAGGACACTGCTCAGCCCTGGTTCGCTACCCAACTTTTGCTTGTATTCCTCGCACAGGTAAAAGTATCACGCTAAAAACGCATGGCCACCTGCAAGTCAAGGGAGATCAACGGAGGGGGGAAAGGTTCCGGTACCACGGAAAAATCTTCTTTTCTCTCTCGTGCCATTTGTCCTCCAGTTCCTCTACTTCAGTCTTTCTGAAGTCTTCTTAATCCTAACATTCTCCAGGAAATGAGCGCCACAAAATTATCCTGCATCGTATTCGCCTCTTTAGGTTTTCTTGTTCGCCTGCAAGGAAAAGGAGCCAGCCCTGTCTTTTGCCTTACACTACGCGGGGAGCCTCCAAGGGTGTACCTCGTCAAGGACCAATAGGCAAGCGACGATGTCCACGCGCTATCTCACGAGAGGTACTTCGTGTAATTTCGGCAACCCATCTATGGCGCGATAAAACGTTGATCTTCTTAGTCTTCTGGGCCGATCTTTATTTTTATTTTTTTATTTTTTTTTCCCTCGTCCAGACATCGACATCCTAGACAAACGGGCTGAAAGACCTATACTCATTGCTGTTGGTAAAACCAACCCGAGTACCGAATTTATTCTGGCTTCTTTGATCCACATGAGACGTATATGCACAGTCCGTTTTTTTTAATTTTGCTGCGAGCAAAGAACAGAATTGTAAATCGCGAAGAATCCATACAGTAAACGTCACAAAGACACTGATAAAATAAACCAAATATCAACGCCGCAGACATAGGCTTAAGGGTTAGACCCGGTTACCATTCGAGCAACATCAATAAAATCTCTCCTTACCAATGCACTTCTGGATCGGCGCTAACTAGCGAACGAAAGCTTGCTATTATACTAACGGAAACCCATCCCGCGTTTTCTCCAACCCTTCACCACTCTGAGCTAAGACTGAAATTACACCCACCATTGGCCCAGAATAACTCAGCGTTTACTCGCTAACAAATGGTCAACGCTCTTGCATGGCCTAAACTTCGAAGTGAGGGTTATCATCGCAACGAACTTTCTAACCAAGCAGTCCTTACTCGACATACCTAGACAAGCTAGACTCAAGATCACGCGTAGAATTGTTCTGAGGTCAAAATTCCCAGTTGTTCAGTTCAAACTTATTTTTATACGTAAGAAAGCGTGTCATATAATTTACCACATCGTTATAAGGCTTCAAAGCCGGACTCCGACGGCTCTCGGAAGAACAGAAATCACCAATGGCTTCCTTTGTTCTTTGTTCGCGCTGAAATTAAGGATAATAAAATGAACCAAGCCACCGAATTGACATTATATTTACAAACCGCGCGAAGATATTTGGTTTTAATTGCCTTGCCGCCAAAAGACACCATTCTGCATGAACGCCTGAGCGTTTAAACCAGATTATCTGATCAAACGATAACGTTACCTACGGAACTTCAAGAACGCAGTTATCTGGAGATTTGCTCGGGAGATGCTTTTTGAGGTTTTCCAGAGTGGTTTAACTGCTACTAATCAACTACACTTGCAACTACATATACGAACTGCATGTCTTAAGATTAGTTTAGCCATGAGTCCAGATAGCGTAGTGAATATTGAAAGGGTAACAGAAAAATATTGTCTTCAAGCCCACTACCTAGAGCTTCTACGGTCGCGTAAAGCTTAAAGCCAGGGGGCTTTTTCTACTTATAAGTTATAGGAACCCAAAGCTTAAAAACTCGGAGTAAACAACGAGCTTCTCTGAATAAGACTCCAGAAAAGCTCTTTGTCAAGTTATCCCTCCCCGTTTCGCCGGCGGATTGACTGATTTTCGTACAGGACCCAATCTTTCCCAAACGTGTGGCGAACGCCTTGGGGTTTTGTTGGAGTTCGGGCTTGGTCCTAAAAAAGCAATGGAACAAGGACAAACCGAACGCCGAACTTAGAAAAAAAAGTGCGTGCTGTAATGCAGCGGCTTGAAATATAAGATTAGACTCAACTTTAACATAGAGCACTAACTTTCTCGGTTCATCGCCGATTAGTTCGTAGGTCCTCGAGACTCTTACTTTCTGACCAAAGCTATTGCTCTCTACGTGTCCGTCTCCTGGAGTCCTAGAATCCTGGGGGAGAAAATCAAACCTCGTATAAGTAATCACGGCTCCGCGATTGGCAAATCTTATTTGCCCGGGAGTCTCACCAAGACTTGACAAGACGAGAGAGCTAGCCCCAGAAATCTGAAGGTTTTCTTCGTGAAGAAATTATCGCGATGTAGAAGTGATCGTCGTGTATCCCCAGCCTTCCTCGATCGTGGCCACGATACTTCCCGTTATTCAATTCCATGTATATTCAGCTAAGAACAATATGAGATAGATAGCACACGAAAAAGAGTTTCGCTGAGTAGAAATGGATAATTATTAGGACGATCGATTCTTGCTAGACTTCTATAGGATATTTCTGTCTAATGAGTATTTCTTTTATTTCTTAGTATTGAGAAATACTCGTGTTACGGTACGGTGTTTTCCCAATTTTCTCAACCACGTATCTAGATGTGGACCTATAGCGAATGTTTTGATCACTATAGCGGATATAATCCAATAAAGTATAGAAAAACTTCTTAAAAACGCATAATAAAAATTTAGAAAAAGGCCAATGAAAACTCCTTGAAAACTTCAGACGCCGTTTACGCCCCGAGTGATAATCAAGAACAATCTTTCAACAACTTCGCTCGTCCGTATTCATTCTACAAGCCTCCCATATCCTCGTCCCTCCTCTTCCTCTTTACGTTCCCTCCGAGTCCAAAGTACTCCACCCTTCTCTCATCCTCCTCGTCATCGTCTACAAACCTCAACAAAACCTCATCCGCCCTCTCCACAATCCTCCCGACTGCATCGCACTCTGCAGCCCAGTTCGCGTGCGGCGGCTTCGAACTGCTTGATCCAGAATCCTTCGCGACGGTACACATGAGCTCGTATAATCCTGCGACACTCAGTTTGCTCAGCGCGTCCTCTAGCGTGGCGTAGCGACCAAGTCCCGTGATGCGCGATAAACGCGCAGTGTTGACGGTTTCACAGAGCGAGTGCGATGCGGAGTGGCACTGGTCACCGGACTCATGGGACCGTGACCGCTGCGGCCGTTGGAGTGCTGCTCGCAACTGCAAAGTCCTTCCACTTTGAGCTCGTAGATGCGATTCGTTTCGGCGGTAATGGAGGCGTAAATCTCGGAGAGTATGTTGGAACGGAATGTTTGAAGACGCTCTAGACAATAGGAATGAATTTAGTCGTCAAAGTCTTCTTCACCGGGATATATGCTCATTTCAAGCAAGGCAAGCTTACTAGCGACTTGAAAAGGAACGTGGTCAGAAACAACACGATCCGCCGAAGAATACCCCAAATAACCCTTCGCGTTCTGCGTATCCGCTCCGAGCACAATAGCCGGAAGTGCCCTATTGATAATTTTATCGTCCCTCTTCAGCGCGCCAATAGTAAGCCACGTAAACGCCAGCTCGACCAGCTCCTTATCCGCGATGAAGTTCAACCACTCCCTAGTCCCCTCCTTTTCCTCAACATTCAACGGAACATGGAAATTCTCCAACAATCTCGCGCAATACCCCTCTAACTCCCTATCCAACCTAACCTGAATAACGTCGAGATTATACATATCCACAATGATAAACACCTGCTCCAAAACAGCCGGTGTGATGTCGTCCAAGTTAAACTCCGCGTACTTTGCGGAAGGAGTGTAGTGGAAGCGCGACATGAGCCACGCGACGGCTTCGAAGGAGAAGTGCAGTTTAATGTGCTTGAAGGCGTCAGAACGGACTTGCGTCTCTGACCACGGGCTCGAGAGCATAGCGCGGAAGACGTCGGAGACGAGAGAGAGCAGACTCTCGAGACTTGGACGGAGTCTCGCCAGTTCGGTAGCGTGAGGATCACGACGTTGCCGTTTGCATCGGCGGCGAAGTGGCGGCCATTACCGGATGGGTAGATTCTCGGGGTGGGGGTTTCGGAACCGGCGGTGGAGGCTGAAGATTGGTTGCTCTGGAAGGAGTGAGCGAACGAGTTTGAGACCGACATGTTTGCTATGCCGGAAAGGGCGGAAACGATTGACGGAAGGTCTGTCTTGATATCGATAGCGCAATCGTGGCGTCGCACTTTTAGGCTTCTGCGTGTCGAGTAGAATGTGTACGGATCAATAACTCTCTTCTGATTCTTGTATTGCGATGTCATGTAGCAAAGTTGAAGATGTGAGAAACACGTTTTTTCGTTGGAAGGATTAGGATGTTTGCTTCATTTGAAGAACACAGACGGAAAGTTGCCACTAAATTTATGACTGGACGAGCAGTCCGCTTAGTCGTTGCATAAGAATAAGCATCCAATATAATTGTATCATAGAAAACGCCATATTAGAACTCCGCAGAAGAAATTCTTATCTGTATGGGAGACCCAACATTCCTAGGTTTTCCACAGCACTACAGTCTTCAAATCTTATACTAAACCCCGTAGTTTGTATTTCGAATATCTATTAACATTATTCCAGCCCGTCCAACTTCAGTCTTCAGTATGATAAACCGAAATTTCAGGAGCACAGAGCGCTGCTACACCACAAAGCTATTCTAAACTTTCTACGATATTAAATTTCACCTTCGTCTCTCTTCCTCAAATATATCTCCCTCCCGGCCGTTTACCAATCTTGCCATCAACACATCAGCATCGCGTACTTCAGCTTCTCCCTAAACAATACATACCTTACCTCCTTGCTATCCAGCTCCCCGTGATCAATCTCTAACACATCAACAGTCTCTCCTCTTTCAAGTTTTCTCTTTGTAGAGATATACCATGATTTTAGTGCCTTAATAATACTCCGCTGTCGTCGTCCGTGGAAATGTGATCCAGAGATTCTGCAGCGCAGGCATCCCGCGCGGATATGCTTTGAGGAAGATTTCGGGAAGGTGTAATGTTCGCAGTCGGTAGCGGACAGAGTAAGAGGACGGAGTCTGTGTTGGATGGATGGGTGAGGCGGAGGAGAGGTGTTTTACAACTTGCACAAGAGCCAGTAGGAGTATCTGATGAAGAGGACTCGCTCTGAATTTCTGTTGAAGTCGTGGTGGCAGGTGAGACCTGTTCGTTTATCATGGTCTCTTCGCGAAACGTGTTCCCTCGCCCGGTTGATGACCGTGAACGTACGACCGTATCTAGGACAAGAATATATAGTACTGCTTATAGGTATTATGATGGTGAAGAATTCATTTACAGATAGCGCGAATGATATTAGAGAGGTTTAACAATCTAATATACAACGAACCACTGACGAGCTCGTTACAGAGCATTTCGATTAGCTACAAAAATCTCAGTATCAACGAACTACATGCTCACAAGCTCGTGATCCAAGGTCCGAAACAAGCTAGAAATATAGTTACTATATATCAGTATCACGCTGAATATAAACCGTGATTGATTGAAACAAGGAGCATGATATGATTATCATCACCATAAAGATAATTGAGAATGCTCCTATTGTATATAGATCCTAATCGGTCAGTCATATTCACTACAACCTTGCGCGTCCCGCCGCGTAGCGTGTACATAAGTGACCATGTACTACCCTTCTTATATCGACCTTGGACGCTATAAGGTCACGTATAAACTATATAAGGACTCTGGAAGTACTGAAGCCTCCAGCTTCACGCTTAGAAGCTTGAACTAGTAATGATCCTCTCTCTCAGATTCTCTCGGATGTTTTGTTCCAAAACTTCGACATGATTCTAGAAATTTATTTTTATTTTCATTTTTATTTTTATTTTTCTGCCACTAAAAAATTGCCCACTAACTCTCTTTTTTTTTTTTTCGGCAGGCGTTAAAAAAAATGCGCACTCAGCGCAGACGAAAAAAATTCCTTACGAACAACCATGCGAACCAGTCAATCAAAAATACCAAGATGTTATTAGTAGTCCAAAGTATATACAACTGCATCTACTTGTTGACCGGCTTTCTTCTATTCTCTTATCTTTCATCTCTTTTACTCCTTTACTCATTTATATCACCCTTCATTTCATATTTGTTGCGTTTCTACGGAGTTTAGGAGGAAGTGTGTTGTATTTCAAATAAAAAATATTAGACGAAGAGGAGGAAACAAACCATTAACTCGAGAGGAAACGAGGGTTGTTTGTTTTGATACACTTTGGTTCTCTAAAAGCGCAAGATCTGCAAAGGATTCACACAATGGCGAAACCGGATAAGTCTGTCGAGGAGGAGATGATCCCGCTTCTGGAGCGTGAAGCGTTGGAGGAGGTACCCTACTTCGCATCCACTACCGGCGCTGAACAATCGAATGCTCAACAGGAACCGCAGCGCACCTCCAACGATACAGTCGGGCAAATGTATCACACCTCACTTGAGGATATGTTGACGCCCAAGAAGGCGGGGAAGAAGAGCGTTATCAAGAACCACAGCCGCGGAGAGTCAATCCTCGAGAAGAAGTTCGGGGTTAAAGACATCCCTGGATATTTCAGCACGTCACCCAAGAAGCTATCAAGGTCGACGGAGAGGAGAGCGCGCAACACCTGCTCGGGAAAGGGAACGGAAGCGCTTCGTCTATCAGCCTGATGTCTTACGGCTCGTCGGGAAATGTTGACGAAGACGGAAGCGAGCTCGGCCCTACTGTCTCAGCGCACAGCCTCCTCGGTAACAACTTCCTCGACATTGGCGTCAACGTCGACAACAACGATAACAACCTCGTCAAGGTCAACGGTCAGTCTGGCTCGTCGACTCAAGGCCACAACAAAGGAAGCGAACATCCTGACGGTCCCGCCACCTTGCCCCTCACCACCAACGCCCTCCCCGCCACCGCATCCAACACCAACACCATCACCACCCCCGCCACTCCGACTATTACTCCTCCCCAGCTTCGCCGGCCGTTTCCGAACTGGGCGATCTCCCGGTAGTTTCCAACCCATTCGGAATGCTGTTCAACTCCGGGGTCTCTATAATGCCCGAGTCGATGAACCTCTTCATGGGTACGGGCGCGGTAGATCGGAACCGACGAACCCATTTACTACGATCGGAACTGGGAGCCGGCCGCCATGTCGCGTCCGCGTATCGTCAACGTTGAGCGTCGTAACACAACCCAAAACGGCAACACCACCACCGCCCTAGTCACTGCTAGTGCTCCACCTACTCCGACGCGTCCGAAGAAGAGGCGCACGCTATCTTTGGCGGCTATCGCGGGGTTGATCCTGAAGTGATGGTGAATTGGGTTGGATAATGGAAAAGCAGAGGAAGTGTTTAGGGATATCTGTTCTTCTTTCTTGTTTCAACTCTCGTGATTTCTATTCAGTTGATTCTTTTTTCCCTTCAAGTACATTGTTCTTTTAATATTCATCGGCAGATTGTTACACTTCATAGTTCTATCGTTTCAAGTTTATGGCATCATCACGGTTCTTTGGTTGCCCTTTGATCCCCTATGATTGTTTTACATTTCAATTCTTGTTTCTTCATGTTCTTGTCTTTCTTCGTTTCAAAACTGTCTTTCCGTTAATACTTACTTCACACATGTGTCAATATGAAAAAAGCTCCATTAATAACCTTGTTATCACTTGTATAAAATGAAACTGGCCGTCAAATATCCTTCTTGAAACAAATCTCGACTTAATAATATTAAGATCAAACACCAACATCGTGCGAGCTCTGTCCAGCTTCATAGGTACGAATTCTGGGGAGTTTGATGTTCCATTTGCACTTATCTTGTGTCTATGCCTGAAGTCAAGCAGACGGGTATTGTTCAATATCTCATCCTATCCATCGCGATTTAGGATCGAAGATATTCTTTGTTAATTGTAAAATCGCCGTGGAAAGTTCCCCCCTTCGCCAGACGGAAGATATCTCAATACCTGCTTTAAACGCGCCTAAGTAACATTATTTAGAGTCTCGAACTTTGCTGCTAGCTTGCTCGTGAATTGTGGTATGTAAATATTTTGAGCGAACCGCTCGGGGTGGTGTGTGCGGAGCTTAAGCGAACCGCCGAAAGCCTTCATACGTTCACCACCATCCCTCCTCGCGAGATATGAGCTCAAAAGATTCTTATCCGCTTTTGTCGCCGTATGAACGGAAGCTGTAGCATCTGGAAATCATACTTCGTGTGAAGAGGTATTCTGATCGGTGTATACATCTCTAAGGAAATTTCTGTTTTTTTTTCCGATATTATGATACGCGAGAACGTTTCACCTCAGTATCTGTATTCATAGGCACCAATCTATAAAATCAATAGGGGCTTTTCGTAACGGGCACTTACTGTCATACCTCGTAAATCAGTTTTGTATGGTCGCACCTTCCTAAGGGTGCTCATATAGAGGCGCACTAGCGGGCCGAATCACTGTATCTCGCGGGACTCCCGCGAACACAGTATACGGAGCTTTTATATAGCCGTGTAATCAAGTTATTATTTACAGCCGTAGCTATGATAGCACTACAATGAGAAGGCTATTACGGAACTGAGACCAGTACTCGTATTCCTACTTTATGATTTGAGGCAATCCTTGCTATATATCCGCCTCCTCCGTATCATGTAACTATTCTTATTGTGTTTCCACATCTTTGCCCGTCCAGCATTTTTCAAGGTGGACGTAAGCGATCGGAGGAGCTTATTATCTATTCTTTTCGTTTTTCTGAGCTAGATGAGAAGTCTGATATTTCTGTAAACAAACGTCCTCCGGAGGAGCAATCAGGTATGAGCTGGAGCAATTTATTTGAGTTAAGCAGTAGGTCTTAGATTCCCATTCCCAAGACTGTATTACATTGGATGATAAAAGAGTATCTGAGAGATACCATCGACAAGTTCTCTATTGCCTCTACCACCTCTTAGGTACCTGCTAGCCGATAAGGCTATAGTCTCTATTCCGCAGAGAACAGCAAGGATGATTTCGCGAAATACAAGTCTCTCGATGTGTCGCGAAGTTGAAAGTGGCCGCGTCCGGCGGTTTGCTGAACCTCCGCAATCCACCGAGGAAATGGCCAGGCCCTTTACCACTTACAGTATCTTTCGGCGTAGCGCTCGCGATAGCCATGTCTGCGTGTCGGGATATCACTCTACTTACAAAACTGCCGCTTCAGGCCCACATAGCTAGAAGAAGGAGGAGCACCGCTCCTGTTGCCGGGGACCACCAAGGGCAAGAAGGACAAGGAGGAAAACCCGCGGACAAGCCGAAAGCTCGGAAAAGCCGCGGCCGCTCTGCGGCCTGGAAACAGAAACCCACGGCGACGAAGGCCAAATGGACGTGCCCCCACTGCGACGAGAAGGTCGAAAACCAAGGCACAAACGTCATGCTCCACCTCATCGCGGCATACACCGACCTCGACGACGCCAAGCACACGCCGGACGTCGTGCTGAAGGAGCTGGAGGAGATGAGCAAGCTCTCGGCGGCGCACAAGCACCTCTTGCAGTTTGCGATCGCTGACAGGGCAACGGAGGAAGAGGAGAGGGAGAGTCCTGCGGAGCCCGCACACCTTATACGGAACCCGGGGGAGGATCACCGAGGTGGCGCTCCGCGCAACGATTAAAAAACACATCTCGTCGGGGATGAAGAATCTGGAAGGGGAGCTAGTGACGAGTCTGAGCGAGAAGGTGCAGGAGCGTCTATGTGCTGCTAACGAGGACCAGGAAAGTAAACTGCACAAGTTGCTTAGGGGGTTAATCGGCAAAGTCCTCGGTGAGATGATCCTTGAAGCTGGAGCGAGTGCTGAGATATAGGAAGACCAATTCTTCGCCGGAGGACTTTTTATCTTATCGAAATGGTATGCTTCCTTCTCTCCGATACCCGCTCATCACTTGCACACCCTTGTTGAAGCTGTTCCTGGCTCTTATACGTTTGGTTAATGTTCTGCGGCTGATAAACCTCTATCATAGCTTCTTTTTTACCGTTCTTTCATGCTTGCTTTCTCGATTCTTTCGCCAAACTCACAAGGAAGAATATACGGTATATAACACGTCTCGCGAGGATCATGTATCCTTGGCTTTCATTTTCGGTTTGCACTTTTTTTTTACATTAACTGTTTATCCCTGGTGTTACACATATAACATTCCTCTTCGAATCTCCTCTTTTCTTTCTTAAATATAAACATGATGGCCTGCTGGCGTTCCATCATTGAGATTTGTTCCTGTAAATAACGGCTTCTACTGTTATTATAACAAGGACTCGGACTTCCATATATCGATAGCTAGCAGTATATATTTATCCTCTCCTCTCCTTTTCTTTCTAGTAAATATATACGATGATGATTTTTCTGTTTTGAGCGATACATCCTATGCGAGCATCCGAAGCTGCAGGCGTACTTACGATTCATCATGACCTCACATGACTTCCGTTAAATATCCCCCTTCTTCGTTACTTCCAAGTGTTCAAGCAGTATGAACGCTCATATACTGCCAGTAAGAAAAACAGATTGACTTGCGCCTATTTATAGAGCAGGAGAAATATAGCTCGGGAGTATTAGGCTTTGCGAAAGAAACTTGACTCTCTCAGTTTCTTCGAGGTTTCGGTGGCCCACTTTGAACGCTAATTATTTTCCCACCGATGGTCGCCAGAAGTTATATATTCAAGACCCTACAGAAGAAGCCGGCATGTCTATTCCCATCTGAGCAACTACCAGATCGGCTCAGAAGAGTAAATATGTAGCGTCATGATGCTTTAATTACTTCGACACATATAGGCGATGTCGCGCAATATATAGCACTGCTCTATTAAGAATAGAGCGGTAAAGAATATATAGCGGTAAATTCTTTCTTTTCTTTTTTTTCGTTTGGGAATGGTTTGAAGCTGAAAAGCTTCTAGACATCAAAGCTCGTTTCAACACCCTGATGGGTCAGACGCAACAGGTTATCATTAATAGCGATGGGAAGTGGAAATGTCAGGCTCGATGGGAGTTTTAAAGGTTCTCGGTCCTTGTTGGACCTCAGTTCTTCGGGAGTACAGTTATATGGATTGCGCTGTTAGCACCGCCGCCTTTAGAAGTCCTGTCGCTGCTTCCGCCCTAAACTTTGAAGTTTGGTCCTTACCCATCCACCGGACTATATCATCGACTCTCCTTTTCTGGTACACCTTCTTCAATTCGCAGACCAGCATTCGCGGGCGATGCGACAGTTGCTAGTACGTGATCCATGTTCTTGTGGGAGCACTATTGCAGATACTGTACAGTGCATTATGGAGGTTGTTGATTGAGGATGGCGGGGGACACCCTGGATTACATACACAGAAAGCATAGCGCTCTGACAGCTGTCATGCCAGACCCTCATATATACTGCCGGATTCTTCAACGATACTTTAGCATCGATATATCACAGCAATCGTATCCGTTTATCATTCCTTCTACGAGACGCGCAAAGTCGGCAAATAGATCAGAAGTTTCCATTCCTGGCTAAACACAAAACACTGGAAGGTATCTGGTTTTAAAGCTAATATCTCGGAACGCTTCGAACGCCGTCCCGAATATTCGTTTAAGAATGTGTCATCATTCTCTGGGAAATGGTTCTTAAAAAGCCTTTTAACAATAAGGAAATCTAGAAAATCAATACTCTATGAGCAGGCTTTGGATGCCGCTCTTTCTAATAGGCATACAACAAAAATCTGGATGCGATGATTTCATCTTCGGAGAAAAGTTCCAGGGCCAAGAAAAGAAGCCCGCCCGTTTAAATACCAAGACGGCAAGCTTTTACTCAATGTTGAGGTTGATCATTTTGCAGTAATCTGGGTTAACTTTATTCATATCGGGATTTCCTGTTGAAAATGAAATGTTAGATTCGGACTTCTCAACCGCTGCTGATCAAGAGCTTCAAAAAGAGTCCATGTTTACTCACCCCACCAGGTAGGGAATGCAACGCGCTTGCCGCTGCCTCCTTGAACTGCGAATGTCATGAGAAAGACCATAACTTGGGTACCGCCGTCCAAAGCCGCGGAGAGGATGTAGTTATACTTTACGAACCACTTGGTTCTATACTTTCTTAGGTAGAATTGAGAAAAGAATCCAACGATAAAGAAGCTTGTGAGAGAGGAATTGATCCCCACGCAGAGGAAACCGACGTAATAACAGATAATGCGGTATTCCAGTAGTCCAACCTCAGCTTGGGAAATTTCTTATGGATGAACCAAAACGGAACCGGAATCGCGAAACCGATCAGGAAACCCAAGGTCACCCATTGATAGCGGCCACCGACAGAGAACATCTGCTTCGCGATCGCCAAGAAAGCGCCTGGGAGTTATACTGCTGCACATTCTGTCCGGACCAGATGTTCGTGCCTTCGGAGGAAAGGAGAATTTCGCGCTGGTTCTTCGTAATAGTCATCATCATGATGTAATTGAGGCAGGCTCCAACAAGCGTTCCCAGGAACTGAGCGGTAAACGTCGCTCGAGGCGCGAGTTTACTAAACAAGTCGTTAGTTGAAACCAAAATCTCATGTACTACGGATGTTTCCATCCTCTTGGAAACCTGAACACTCAGGAATGATCCACGTACACATATTGAGCAAACTTAAGATCCGCTAGAAGTAAACCAGCTTGTTTGACGCTATTAAAACCAAATAAAGTGAAGTACTAGTTTGATTCCCGTTAGCATTTCTGGACGATCTAGAGAGCGCAGGAGATCATCTTGATGAAGTTTGGGACGATTCCGAGCATTTTTGATAGACTTTCGAATTTTTGCGAGTTTATCACCGTTTTTCTTGGCGTGAAGGACGGATATTGAAGCTTACCATATTCTAGAGAGAGTGATTAGCCTATATTCAATGGAAAAGTGCCCGAAATGAGGGGAAGGACTGTTGTGACTTGGTTGGGGGAGGGGGGGACGCGGCACCAGATGGCAAAACTTTGAGACAGTGGAGGCAATTAACTTACTGCAAGAGGCTTCCCAGGATGCAAGAAACCACCCATCATCTGAACGATGGGCTGAATAATGAACTGAAAGCCGGTAATGGCGTACTGGGCTGAGAAGAACAAGATACAAACTGCACCGAGGGCGTTTGCAACTATGAAACCGTACCACGGAAGTGTGGATTTAACCGCGTAAATAATCGCAATTCGAGTACCATGGAAAGAATCAATACAAGCATGTACCACCACGCCGGTACTTCTTGTACGCCAGCATGAGACGGTAATGCGGATCGAGCGTCTTAACCTCTTCCTCAGTGTACTTCCGGTCGTCAGTCCAGGCGGACCACTTGAACATCGTTCTCAATTTCGATGGACGCAACCAATCCCAAGCGCCCTTGAGGTCGTTCCAGTTCCATAAGAGGAGATGGGGATGGTCGCGGTGATAGCGATGTTGGTAGAGATAATGTACGCGACGTAAGTCGAGGCAAAGTACGGTAAACCTTGCTTAGCCAGTGCGGCAGGATCGATCTCATTGTTAGGGGTAAGGATGAGCGTCTGATTATACATGACCATTTGCTCGGGAGTGGACTTCTGATCCCACAGGAGCTGCGAGAGGAAGGGAAGTTCTTCGCGTTCCAGGTGTTGTTGTAGTAAACGCCGAGGAATACGGTGATGCACAGGACCCAGCCGACCACATTATTCGCTAGGGTCTGTAGTGGGTACCAGAGCGGCGAGTAGCCGTTGGAGATGTAATTCCAATCGAGAGAAATGGAGAGGAAACCGAGACCTTCGTTACCCGCGGCACCGCCGAAGAGGTTTGTGAAGAGGGAGCTGCGCTGGTTGGCGAGACAGAAGACGCTGATGCCGTTGAGCCACGGGAAAATCCACTCAGGGAAGAGCGTCCAGACGAACAGGGTCGCGAATCCGATGTAGATACTTTGAGACGCTTACCGGTCTCGCTCTTGTCCTATGGAGTGTCTCGAGGAGGGAGACGTTGGCCAACTAAAGAATTGATTAGTAAATTGACATGTTTAATATGGGCGGAGAAGGCTTACATTGGACGGATACAACATCTTCGTCGGATAAACGAGTACCGATCGGAGGAGACCGGCAATGCCGTATCCGAGAAGCTGGGAAGAAATCAAAAGCAGGATGCAAAGTCCCGCATTCGGAGAAGTGTTATAGTAGAGCCTTTGGCACGGCGAGCACCTCGGTACCTTGGGCGGTATTAGCCGCCGACGACGCCATGACAATGATGGCGGCATGTTCCTTGTGGTTGAACGGATGGGGGTTGAGATAGCGGAGGAAGCCTCGCCTCGGGATAATTTTGGCAAGGAATTCTCCAGAATGTAGGAAATGACAGCCAAGAAGATATTCGAAACCAAAACACTGGAGACTCATGTTAGCAAAAGAAATGGTCTATTGGAGGGATTCACTTACGTTTGAGGTTTGAAATAGTAGATGGAACTGAGCGTGCTACCGAACAAAGACAATCCTACTCCGACAAGAAGACTGGAATCATTGTTAGCATTTACTCGATCTCACAGACCATGTAGATTCGCTTACGTTCGGAAAGTCCATGGGTTCAGACTCGGGTCATCGTCGACGCTGATAATTTGAGTCGTGAGTCGCCGGCGGTCTCTGGAACCTCCGAAAGCCGATTGTGGTGAACATCTTGAGAATACCCTCATCGACGTCGACCTCATAAGCCGGCGGAGGCGCTTTTAGGTCCTTGTATTCGCACCACCGACAAAGCCGTCGTGAGCTTTGTCGGTGGTGACGGCATGAGGCTGCTTGTCCGATAACTCGATGGCGACGTGCGAGCGGTCACATCTTCAATTTGGTTGGATTTCCGTGGGGTCGCCATTGTGGCTGGCCGGCTTTCACTCCGTTGAAACTTCTATTCGATTTGCATAAGAAAATATATACGAAAGAAACCCGCAGAGTACAATAATCGGTAGCACCAGACACAGAGGAAACACGAAAGAATAGAAATCGAGAGAAAACGAGGGCCAAGAGGGCGAGATTATATTCAATTCTTCTCTCTATTTGACATTCCAGGATATCTGTTTCATTTGACCTTGTGGCAATGGACTTACTTCCTCTATCATCCTACTCCGAGGCTCACCAACGCGGTTCCACCACCAGTATCTTGCTTTGTTAACCAGCAATATTCTTCAAAACAGCGATTACAGAACGGGAAAAGGCCTGGAGAATTTTCGAACAGGCATTCCTCTTCCAATCCTCGCCCTCGCCCACGGCCAAGCGTCGCAATGGTTGAGTTCGAAACCTTGCCAAAGTCAATCGTAGCCAATATCGCAGCCATTATTACCAAGGACGAGGATTATCTTTATTAAGACGAAAGGTTTTTTGCCAAAATTTGCACACGTCTTCTCTTCGGTCCACTTTCTGCCCTCCTGCTCCTCTCGGCAGGTGTCAGCGCATCGTCTAGAAGACACAGATAAAAATGGCGCTTGATTGGAAGAAGGGGGCTGGAACCAGCTTCTTCTTTACGGCGTGCTCCATATACCATCTTTGGGGAGATCGGCTAATCATGGTTCCCTAATTCTGAACGGCCCTAAATACCTTGAAGAGATAGTGGATCGAGAGGCGGTCGTAGGGACGTAAACAAGCTTCTTCCGCTTTGAGCTTCCGGCTGTTCCGTCCTTGGTCAAATTTAGAAGATCGCAATTCCACCAGGGGAACCCACGATAAATATTTGAATAATATCATCTCTTTGACTAGTGTACTTTAAAAAAATAAAGGCGTTTGCATAATAGGAATGTCTAATAAAAATAGGGGTAAAGCTTGTATCGTCAGCTGGACGCTCCTTCCCCCTTGTATCGTGGCGGATTTGTGAGTGCAAATTTTCGGCGGTGATGGTGAGAGAACGCGGGGCTCTCTATCGTGTTCTTTGCTGTGCTATCATCTGGCTCCTGCCTGAAACAGAGAACATTAGCCTATCAGCAAAACACCAATAGCAATATTGATAATTTTAATTAGTATTAGTATTATTATTAGCGTATAGAAGCTTTCTCCTAATCTGTTAACACTTTGATTATAGTGATACATGATCATAAATACATTAGGGAAATCCATACGTTTAGAATACCGGCTCCTTCCGAGAAGCTTCCTGAAATCGTATGAGGGAGACCCCTGAATGCCTCTCGTCGTTCAGATAATGAACATGAAGCCTTGCGTTTCTTTTCAACAGCAAACCGAAGTATCTGCCCAAACTGTGTGCTAGAGGCAAGTACTCAAGAGTCGGGTGTGAAAAGCGAGCCGCTCTGCGTTTTCGTTCTGTAACAATGGCTCAACAACAATCATAGGCTTGCCCGTCGTTCTTCCTTCGGTTTGGAAGAGAAAACTTCACAACCGTCAATCCGCCCATCCGAACGTGGTAAGCCAGAAAGGCCGGACTAGGCTGCCATGACGATCTTGTTTTCACTAACCACCATGTGGTTTCCGTGTTTTTCGAATTCTATCGCGAGAGATTGTTCAATGACCGGGTAAATCGCTTTCCATTTTGAAGGCTTAGCTTTGTCGTAGACTGGATTCATCCCGAGCCTGCCACATAAAAAATCGGTTACCGCCGCCGAGCTCCACGATATTCCAGAAAATGAAGAAACTTTTTTTTTTTTTTCCAAGGACCATGTTGAAGGCATTGGAAATGCAGACTTCTACAACGTCCTCAGAGGTAAGCTTCAGCCGCCTGTGAATATCGCAATGGACAAGAATATGGCACCATTGTATGTGATCAAGGAAAATATAAATAAATAAAGAATAAATGAATAAAGAGTGAAGAATAAGAAAAACAAACTGATCTGTGTTCTGTACATTTACTTCCCGCTTATTGCAACCCAACTCGTAACTGAAATACGAGCAGAAAGACGAAGAAAATACCCTAAGCCCGGACCATCGATCCATCATGAAAGAATCTCGTATAGAATCAAGGAATTGATCCTCTCGGTTCTCCAACCTGATCCATAATATGGCAAGGGGAAGTATAACGGAGGAATTGGCCTTTATTGAATCGTCCTTTCCTTGCAATGGTAACTTGTGATAATCGGTCGAGAAAGAAAACCCCTTCGCCACATGGCCATGCCTGGATCCTCTTCTCTCGTGCCATAATTCCCCTGCCCTGCGCGCTCTTGAAGAAGTCAACAGACTTTTTTTTTTTTGTTCTTTCTCGGTCGATTGCTACCAGGGGCCTGGTCCTTGTTGAGCCATATATTCCAAGTTCTGTGCGTATAAAGTCTTTCCCCTATTTCTTGCCTCTTTTTTTCCATTCTGTATACTAACGTAGCAGTCGATTAATCGTCATCGCGGTAAAGCTTAGTCTCAGTTCCTCTGAAGAAGGCAGTACGATGTTTGTCCTCTTAGAGCTGTAATAACCCAAGTGTCCCCTCCAGTCGTCGATTTGAGAATCATGATCTAAACCTGTGGGTCTAGCACTGTCGTGTAGGTGCTTCGAAGCGCAGATTAAAGAGAAAAGTGGAGGAACCTGCCGTTCGCACTTCCTGCGTGAAGCGCGAAGGCTGTATCCTGGAGTGGAGCATCCACTGTGGCGGCTCAGAGCAAGGGTATTTCGTTCTCTATTTTTTTTTTTTGTTTTTCTTGAGAATATTTGCCGTCGAATAGGCTATTCTCATTTTATTCTCGTATAGTGAATCCTAAACATTTATTTTGTCTTGGAGTTCCTTGCATTTGGAGCCGCAAGTCAGTTTTCCTGTCGTGGTCGAAACAGCTGTCCTAAGCAAATGCTTAGAGCGGAAACTTGTTTACGATTTATTGTTAATTAAGACGTAATAAGGATAGGCTATCTAAAGGAATATTCCGTAGTGTTACTTACGTTTTTATGAACGAGCCTCAGCGAGAGCCCAGAATCTTCTGTGTAACTGAATGAAACCTCCAAACCAAATTCTTCAGTGAGTATCATCGTCTACCGAGATACAAGACGGTTTAAATAGCCAAGATTAGAGGAAGTTGCTGTAATCACTCACAAAGGATTTGTGACTGAATCCTTACTTTGGTACCGATTGACTCATAAATATCCTTCCTTCACGGAATTCCAATTACGCCGCTTTTTCGGGCCGTAATAATGATAATCCGTGGTTCGGAGGTCGATGAATCGTGACCATGACATGGATTGGTAGTCTAACGAGCACGCATTTCGGGAAGGAAGTAAACCTGCTGCAGGCAGCATCGGCGATAGCTTGTGTCAATAATTATTTCGTCTTGACGAAAAAGATCTCAGTTTACTTGAGCGCGAATGAGTCTGTTGATATTAATAGTTGATTGATTATAGTTAACCAACGGCGCTATAATATCCAGGTTGAATACTCTCCAGATGGTGTAAACGCGCATATCATTCATTTAGTCGGACATGTGTGAAAACGGGTTCGTTTAATTTGAAATTTAAGTCTTCATCCAATACGAATCGCTGAAGGAGTGTGACCCGTGAGACCCGAATATTAAATCAGCTGCGCTTCAACTTCTCGCAAATGGGGTGATTTATTCTCCTTGGATATTGCTTGAATTTCCCCTCAAACCCTTGTTTTGGTGTTATCGTGAGTATTTTCATTAGACGAGAGGAGTCAAGGAAGCGGGGTTTATAAGGTCCGATGCACCATAATTCGTAGGTATCATTCATTGAAAAATCAAGGCGTTTGTGTCATAAATACGTTCTAACGAATAGTAAAGGAACGGACGATAAAGAGTCTTGAAGAATCACCGAGCTGTTTCTTCATGTTTTCATTTCGTTCTAGCACTTTAGTTTCTTGAAACACCGCTGCCTCCCTTGCCGGCGAGATCCGTATTGAACAAAAAAAATAATAATAGAAAAAACTCCAATAAAACCACAACATATGCATAACCAAGAGAAATCACAGTGTTCTTAGCAAGAGTGATGTTCAGAGCCGAGATATAGTTATTATCATGCTAGGGGACGACGTTTAGCAAGTTCCTTGCTATATTCTTTGGGTGCGGAGGTTAAATGAACCGCCGAACATTCCTCTCCTAACCTCACCTCCCCCAACCAAGGGAGCCTGAGGCTAGATCTGTTTCACGATGGAAAGCGTTTCGCATTGAACGATGGGAATACTGCATGAACACGGGTAATAAAGCTCCGATAATTGTTCCAGAAAAGCATATATTATCTCCTCGGAACTCAGCCAGCAGGAGTATTATGCTAAATGTAGTGCCTTGATTGATTCGAATAACGAAAATTTTTACCGTGGATTAAATATTATTATAAGAATTATCTTAAGTACACGAGAAAATTACAAACATGGTACTTTTATATCCTTAAAGCAACCCTTAACGCCGTTAAGCTAGTCGAAAATGCAAGAGTTAGCACATTAGATGCAAAATTATTATATACAATCCGGGCCCTGTTTAAACCGAAGCTATTGCGTTTCAGACCTGTTAGTTACGCCGGCGACGGCGTGCTCTCTCGGCCGATGGAAGCCTTCTGAGCCGATAGCAGAGGCGACGGGTCTTGACCGTGCATCCTCCTCCAGAGTGGACGTAGAGTCGGTATGGAGGCTGCACAAAGTAGCATATTAGCTTCGACGACCGTGAGCAGCCACATGAGCATCAAGCGGTCTAAATACATGTTATTAGTATAAGCTAGTTGAATTAAATAAGGACAATGGTTTCTTACAAAGATCAACAGAGAACAGGGGATTCTTCTTCAGAACCACTAGAAATGGTAATCGGACTATAGACACCACGAATACCCTATGGTAATCCAGCAATTAGTATAACTCTTTACAAGAGAATTTAAATGTCGTTGATACTTACAGCCCGCCAAAGGCAAATAGACTGTACATCCCGTACCGCTGCTGTCTTGTGATCTTGATAGTGTGCACGAGCCAGAACGGCAAAGCGTAAACTGCGAAATTGATGATCACGCCAACAAACCCGCTCCACCAGAAGACTTGCCGCGGAGCCAGACAGTAGTACTTCCCGTGAGATTGCCAAGTGTCAGGGTATGTCATCATATGAATCGGCCAGCAGGGAAAGAGCTCCACGAAAGTAAACGCAATACCCGTAAGTAGAGCTACGATAGCTACGGTATTGATAATGACGTGTTGAGATCGACGGGAGTCCTTTGGTGTAATGTTTGAAAGGATATAAGAAGGATAGCCTTGAGAACATGTTCTGGAGGGTGTAAATGGCGATTGCGACCTCGTTGAACTAAATTCGTACGCGCATTAGCTTTGAGTTTCGACGATTAGTGTTGATAGGATGTAACTGACAATGGCAAACTCCCAGTAGAACGGTGATCCTATCTTCCGGCCGTTCTTGTCTTCCGGCATGCCTTCGAGGTCTCTAAAAGCCACTAAGCCACGTTAGCACCCTCTGGAAAATGCAATAAAAGGCAGAAAGAGGTGAAACTCACTGAGAACAACAACGCCGAAGCCTCCGATTCCGATAGCAAAGCTAAAGTTAGAAATACTGCTATCCATTAGCTTTGTCCCTCGAATGGCAGTGTATGACGGAGAATGAAAACTTACAATCATCCCACTTGAATGCCCTTAAGACAACACCTCGAGTGTATAATCTAGCCACAGCTAGAACCGTCCCAAAGCAGGTGAAGACGATCGCGGTGACGCCGAGATGCCACGCGTTCACCATCCTTCCCAGAAGCTCGGATGACCTATGTGAAAGCGGTCCGGTTAAAATAGATCTATAGAATTCGACACCCCGTAACGACGAAAGTGTCACAATTTGAACGGAATTTTGAAAACGTGGGAACCACGGTTTGTATATATATCGAGCTACTGAAGAATTATAATTCATGCAAGCTCGGTGATGTGCAAGCAACCGCGCAAACCATTCTGCCATCAACGTCGGTCTGGAATCGATTGCGCTTTTTGAAACCCTCCTATAAGAGTGCAGCATAGACGGAAGGAAAAATTGAATTTAGTCTCCTTGATTCCGTGTGTAAGTTAGCTTTCAATAATTTCTGAAACGCATGATTATCCGTAATGGTTACTGCACGAGGGAACCATGTGCTAGAACAAAACCCAATAGGACCAAAAATTAGAGAAACAATCGATAAAATTACGATAGTATTGCGAACAGCCTAGTTGATCTCGGGTACAGCCAGCGGCTCGGCAAAAATAGTCTGAGATCTCAGTAGCTTGTCGGTGTTTCGAAGTTCTTCTATCATAAGCAACCCTTCAAGTCTCACCTAATAACGTTGCTTCTGAGGAACCTCGGGAGCTTGTTTCATTGAATACATGTTGGGAGCATATATATTAATGCAGATCTATGTTCGAAATCGGGAAACTCCCATTCAAAGTCATATATATGCCGGCACGGGGAGAGACCCTGAAGGTGTTCGATAAAGGCACCGGTGGCCGATAACTCTAGAAATGTTTTCTCGGCAACATCTTGAGATTCTATGGAAATCCTTTTGTACGTAGGTTGGCAGCGTTTTATGCAACGTAACGCGGAATAGTAAATCCCAGATTTCCTTGTGAATCTTTAAAATAGGGTGTTGTAAGCGATATTCTTGTCGGTTTACAAGCAGCAGCAGCCCTATATTCCATCATATCGCCTGTGGGCTCCTTCCCAAATCTCGCTAGCATGGGCGGAGTCGATTGATGGTACCGCGCAGAATCCCAAGGTATTCGCTAGCGTGGAGCAAGGACTCGAAGGCAACGCGATTTACGGTACTTGCCTGGCTCGCTTCTTATTTATAACTCTTGTCCAAATTGCTGTAACCGGATCCTAATTTTAGCCCTGAATCCTACTCCAACCCAAGAGATCGTCTAGTACGCCACTAGAGCACTCAACTCTCGGTCGGGCGAGGCGTCTCTTGATTTACAGAGCCCAACACAACTGTGCGATAACAATACGTCGTATAGGACGTTCCGCATATCACGTCCCGGATTTTGCTAAGGCATTGCCGGAATCATCATGACTGGACTAGTAAGCACTCCTAGGCAACCGTATCTTCATTTCCGGACACCCAGGATAAGGGCCCTCCACGAGATTACCGATGATATGCACATATGTCTCATTTGTCTCAGATTTATGTCGAGTCTCGCGTGGTAGTGTGGGGTCAGAGATCTGGCCGCGATTGGGAAGTCCATCCTCAGCCTTGGATGAACTTAAAAACATGATCCATTTCCGTGAAGAAAACAACTGCGGGTTCCGTAGAAGATGAAACACAGACCCGTGATTATTCATCTATTTAAGTATTAAACCTAAGTTCCCAAGCACCTACTTCGTTCATGCAGCTGCTTAAGCGCGGCGTCTTGGGACTATGAAAACCTCCTTTGACGGGAGCTTTCTAGTATATTAATATATTATATCACATGAATCTTCACTTCTGCGGAATTTTCGTCGTTTACTGAAAACAATACCCCTCAAATTTTAGAACAAGATATTCATTGTACTATATAACGCGATGCCTAAGACATCATGAATAACACTCGTTCACGATCTAAGATGGAACCATCTAAATATCCTCCTGGGAGTCATGCTCCTCACTCTCGTCAATTTCCTCGTCTGACTCCTCTGGCACAACAGTCAAGCGTCTTAACATCTGCCGAGGTATCGATGTTACTTCCTCCCTTAGCTGATAAAAGTCGTGTGGTCGAGGCGATAGCGGCTCGACGGTATCGCTTGATGCTTCCTAAGTATACGAAGCGACGCTTTCGGTGCTTGCCGGCCGTTCTGAGCCGTGATCGTCAATCTCCTCGTCGATAGTGGAAGGTATTTCCAATTGTAATCTGGAGTATGGAGCGGCCTCGGTAATCTGCAAACAGGGCGGCCTTCTCGGTCCAGGATGCAGTATCTTGCCGTCTTCCTCAAATTGCGTTCTGTCAGACTCGTTTCCGTCGTCCTCTGAAACGGCTGAAAGTTGGAAATGTAATGTTGTGGATGTTCTTAAATGCTCCTCAAAGCTGTTTTGTTCGGCAGATAATTCGATCTGCGTTGAGATCCTGCGACGGACCCTTTCTCGGGATCGGAGTTTATGATTTTATCGGCATCTTCGAAAGTTGTAGAACATGTCGTAACACTGTGATGTCATCTTTGTCGAAAATGAAAAAAGTGGCTGTTGTTGCATCTGAATCTAGTATGTCTTTAGGAGCTCGTTTCACGGGACGGGCCTTTCCTGGCAAACAGTCCGTGTTATCCAAGAGGCCCTCCTTGATCCCCTTACTGAGTTGACCAACTGGTTGTACACGGCCTTAAGAGCGGGTCCAGACGAGCAGGAGATCGTGATGGTTATGTCGAGCTGTGAGCATATGATCCCATTGATAATACCTAGACATTTGCCAAAGAGCAATCAGACTCAGAAGGTATAGAACATATGCATCCTGTTAAAATTTGAACATACTATCCCGGTGATATAACCGAACGGCAGCATCTATAAACCAAAACCGTACTATCGATGCGACCCAAGCGCTGGAGGAATCAGTGCTAGTCAGACATAGTAGACGCAATTTCTGAATGTCGAGAGAAAATAGAGTAGTTACAGACAACCCAGGCCGATCAACGCAAATACCTCGACCTTCCGTTGCCAGGTCGTACTGATAGTCCACGCGAGCTTGAGCGGAAGTGCCAAAACCATCGCATCTAAGACAGTGCTCAAAACTGAATTTGCGTAGTGAATGGCCACCGAGTCACAATGACTATGAGAACGGAGCAACATATCCCATCCGGCGCGTACGGGGCGACATTGGAAGACAATAGCTATCGAGGTCCCGATTGCACTGCCGAAGAGAAGAAACAAGAGGACATTGCACACTTTGATAAGACGAGAACCGGTTTGCCAATAGAGTCGGCGAATGAGAAGAACGAGCGAGACCCGGGTGCAGGTTAAGGCCTAGCACATCAAGATCTGGTAGATGTCTATAGACATATTAGAGTCTCTCGCGGAATTTCTTAGCTAGATTGCTGAAATTATAATGCGATTTACAAACTAGCTAACGGAGCAAAAAAGAATATTTTATTAGCATTCTCGTATTGTTCGAGAGAATGATTTGGTACTTACGTGAGTAGTAATCCTCATAGATCTTATTCTCAGATCATACAAATGGTGCCCCATTGCAAGTCAATCGCACCCCAGCAAGAGATCGCTGTTGTGGCTATGGTCGCTAACTAGAATGGTATAAGCCATGATGTTCCGATTCTAAAATGTTTATGACTAATTTGGGATCTATAATTACCATCCCGACGATAACAAAGTAATCCTCAACAAGGAGCTTCTTCTCTTTGAGAACGAGACGAGAGTAAAGCCGCAGTATCACTGTTACCAGTGCTACCGCTGTACTCGCGAGGAATATAGCCACTAGAAACGGGGCTCTATTTTGCGGAATGTAGTCCGGATTCACGAGCACCGGAGGTACCTGTCCGACAAATCCTGGTAGTAATGCCGCTAGTTGGACTCCTTGCGCTATATCCTCCGTCGTTTGACCCGTTGAATACGTAATTACCGCACCCACCGCGGTAGTTGTTGAAGTTGCCATTGTGAACAGCAACAAGGGGTCCCGAAGACGAGTCGTAGGAGATATGCAGGTACAAGAGCACAGGCGATTTCAAAAAAGTATAAAATTGAAAATGAGAGCGGGAATTCGTGGAATAAAACGGATATATATTTAGATCGCATTGATCATAGGAACCGTGCCGCCGGTTCAACGGGTGGGACTGGACGCTCGATCGTAGTTCCACGTTGTAGGGTTTCCAGTATCGTCGCCGGAAGCGGAATAGATCGGACGATGCATCGGGCATTCCATTTCGCCGGATTGTCATATCGGGACTAGACAAAGAAATCAGGCACAATAGGCATTGGGCAGTGAAGGAGCAGTAGACATCATAGCAACGCGATATTTCTTCGAGAATCGATATTTCACAATTCTTCAAGGCAAGTAAACCCGAAGCCCTAAACGACGCCTGATCGAAGCATTTCCAAATGCGTCTTCGGACGGACGCAATGACAGAAACCGCGTAGTGTCGGCCACATATCGCATTCTGTGGATACTGCAATTATATTGAATTTGTGTATGATGATGCTATCAATGCTATCGATGATGGATTCGCAGCATTCTCACCCTTGAATTAAACCATGTTTTGGAAACCCCCACGCGTTAACAAGCACGCCCCCTGTTTATTGGCTGGACTATTTCCCGTATTTGATCAAAACGAAACAATCCTATTGTCTCCTGGTGGCAATTGATTGGCTCGCAAAACGGCTTTATCGAGGCGCAGTATGAGGCTGATTTCGCAAATCTGGAAAGTGAGAAGCGAGCGAGATTCTTCAAAACTCCAGCTATCCGTCCCTAGCCCAAAACCCACTCTAACAAAATCTTCAACGACCGTGGGATGTTTCGAAGGAGCGAACGTTCGAACAACACCGAAGACCTGTGGAACAAAGAGGGCGATACAGTAATATCCGATGGAACTTGGACCAGGAACCGTTACCGCAGTGCGATAGTAGGACGACAAACTCATGGACCTGATCGGCGCGGCCGCCAGCGTCCTGCAGCTGGTGGGCGTAGCCATAACCTCCGTGAAAGTCATCCATGATGCCGTAGCGGCTACAGGGACGCGCCGAAACAGATGCTGGTATTAGAGCGGGACGTAGACCAGCTCGTCAACACCCTGACGCAAATCAACATGGTCCACGACAACGTGGTCAAGGCGCTTCAAGGCCACGCGCCTGGTGACGACGCCACCATCCGCGGTATTTTCAGCAGTTTACGGTCGCCGGTGAACGATTGCCATAGAGACCTGGACGACTTGCAGCGTTACACCATGAAGATGAGGATTGGACCCGGAAACCAAGGCAAAGACAAAGTGTGGAAGAGGTTGAAGATCATGATCAAGGAGAAGGAATTCCAAGGTCTCAAGGATCGGATTTCCACAACCTTCAAGCACTATCGCTACAGGAAACATTGGTCACGCAGTAAGGTGAACTCGAGATCCTTTAACGCACTTGTCAAGCTAACAATCTATTTCAGGCAATTGAGCGTCAGTAATATAGGTTGGGCGATTCAGATTCACCATATCGTAACAATTGGCCACGAAAGAATATCAAGGCAGCTTAACGGTCTCAGCCGGGACTTCAGACAGACTACCGAAGCCGTTCAAGTCCTACAGTCCTCCAACAACACCGCGTTCTCCGACAGTTCGCGACAACTCAGGGATATGCGGCACCAGATAACAAGAGTGGGAGACACCGTGACCCAGAGGATGGACGAGATGATCGCAATAAACGGCTACATCACCAAAACAAATGTCATGCACCACCAAGAAGTATCAGATCGGATGTCCTATATTCAAGACTCCTTGTCAAGTTCAAAGAAGCACGAGAATGGTGGGTTTAATATAGGACCTTTACTTTGCAGACACCCTCAGCAACAAATACTAATTTGCATGATCTTCAGAACAGCTGCAGTTAAAGATCATGAAGTGGCTATCGAAGCTTGATTTTCGGCAGACATATAAAGAGTTGCACAGGCGGGTACACCCGGTACGGGCAGATGGTTTCTAGAGCTAGAAGAATATCAAACGTTCCTGGAAAGCCAATCGTCCACATTATTGTGGTGTACCGCGAAACGTAAGTCTCGACAGAACACCCATGAATCTAGTATCAGCATTAGCTAACGTTTCGCAGCTGGTTTTGGAAAATCGTCCCTAGCGTAAGTATAGCCATGATAGCGTTTGCGTCACAGTTCTACTGACAATTTACAGCTCTGTTGTCGCCGATAACCTCGAAGAAACCGTAACCAAAGATCCGACCGCTGTATTCCTTTGCCTCTTCATCGACAAACGTGATCCTCGAACGCTCGACTCGTCATCTTTGGTTGCAAACCTCGTGAAGCAGTTATGTTGGGAGCTACATACCCAATCGAGAGACTTCCCGGATTCGCTGGTAAAGTTCTTCAAAGAGGGCAAAAGTCGGGGAAGTAAGCTTAGCTTTTTAGAAGGGAGGCGGCTTATCGGCGAAGCGGCGGCATTATTTAGCCATGTCTATATCGTTGTTGACGGCCTTGACGAATGCCATGAGTATACCGCCGGCCACGACCGCGACCGCGATGATATGGGAGACGTGCTGCAACTGCTTCGTGACTATGTTGAGTTCGAGAGTCCAGTCATCAAAGTGCTTATTACGAGTCGAATGAACGAAGACATAAGAATCGGCCTAGGAAAGCATACTTTCCTTAAAATGACCGCGAAGATGAACCAAGACGATATTAACATTTTTCTTCGCGCTATAATCGGAGAGCGGTCTGAGCGTACGCGGCGTCGAGCTCTGAGATTCGAAATCATTGATAAGTTGGCTAGTCGGGCTGATGGAATGTAAATTTCACAAATTCCTATAAAGCAAATGCCATAAGCTAACTCTCAGACCGTCACAGGTTTCAATATGTTAAATTCCAGATCAAAAATATCGAAGGCGCGATCGATGACAGAAGTATCTTAGACGCTGTCGATAAGTTTCCGAGGGCCTAGACGAAGTTTACGAAGGCATACTCTGCAAAGTCAACGCGCAGCTGCCGGCTAGAAGAGACCTGGCCTGGAAAGTCTTTATTTGGACGGTCCATGCTGTAAGACCACTTACATTGGCCGAATTATCCGAAGCGCTCTGCATCAGGCCTGAAATGACTGAGATCTCCGAAGATGTCCGAATTGACCCTAGCTCATCATTGATGTCTGCAAAGGGTTGATAATCAGCGATGAAGACTTGCAGGTCAAAGCAGACCATACTTCGATTCACGAGTTTCTGACCCGGCGGGTTGTTGAGCGAAGCAATATAATTAGTAGTTACTCAGTGGCTGAAAGTTGTCTGACGTACCTGCTATTCGATGACTTCCGGCTTGGACCTTGCTCGACGGAACGAGCTCTCGATGAGCGCCTTCTCAAACATCCTTTCATCGCCTATTCGCCTTATTCTGGCAGGAGCATGTCCGAGGCAAAGCGGAGACCACCTCTCGTAAACTCTTAATGGACTTTGTAAGCTGTTTCCCGGCTGTTGAGTGTTGCTGGCAAGTGTACCACTTCATCAAACAGAACTCCCGCAAGTTTCCGAACGCTGCGTCCGTTTTGCACATTTTCGCGAGATGCGGTTTCGAGACGATCCGCTACCTGAAAATCGACCGCGAAATGCTTACGAAACAAGGCAAAGGCGGCGCGGGAACTCCGCTACACGCTGCTGCGTGGGTGGACACCTTAACGCCATCGACTTCCTATTGGCGAGGGCAAAGGACGAAGATGGCAACACCGTGATCGATGTAAATGCGACAAGCGATTTTAGTTGGACACCGCTCCATCTCGCTATTTTTAACGGCCATCTAGCCGTGATGAAGCGCCTTCTCGCCGCTGGCGCTTCACTCAACCTCCGTCACGCTGAGACTGGTAACTATCCGCTTCATCTTGCATCCTTCGACCAAATCCGGACATTGTTCAAGCGCTTCTGGAACACGGCGCCAAGGTTGACGTGAAGAACCTCGAAGAAATCATGCCGCTGTATTTTGCAGTGACGTTCAACCGTGCCCGTACGGTCGAATTATTACTAGAAAGCGGCGCGGATGAATTTGCCCGCGCTACGCAAGATCCGAAGATCGCCGAAAAGTACGAAGAACCAAACGACGGCCCAACTCTATTCTACCAGGCCGCGACGACAGGTTCAAAAGAACCAATTGAACTACTTCTCAATGTTGTACCAAAAAGAGACCATGTGATATGCTTAGTTGCGCGCTTTCCGCCGCCGTCCACGCGGATGATTCTCAACTGATGAAGTTTCTCATTAACAGCGGCGCGAACGTGAACTTTATATTTCGCAAGTGGGCTTCGCTGCATATCGCTGCAAAGCGTGGCTATACGAAGAGTTTGGAGCTCCTGCTGGAGAATGATGCATCAATAGAGATTCGAACTATGTCTAAAGCACGAGCAACGCCGCTTGCGATTGCTGCCGTTAGCGGAAAGGAGGATTGTATCGAGGTACTTCTAAAGCACAAAGCTAGGATAACGGGTCTGAGTCAAATGGGATCCAGCCTTCTAGACTGCGTATGCGAAAATGACGATGAAGACGTGGTGTTACGTATTATATCTCGATATAACCTGGCGGAGAGAATGCAAGGGGAAAGTCACGCTTCTGTGGCAATCGCAGCTTCAAAAGGCCATTGCAATGTCGTGGAGCTGCTGCTAGAGGTTGGCTATCATCCTGATATACTCAGTCCGGCTCAAGGCCTGAACCTAGAAAGCGCTACCGTAGATAAGCCCGGGATTGCCGACTCGAAGGTGCGAACGAGACGATGAACGTCAAACGTGGGGCTATGCATACAGCGGCTGCGAACGGCCATCTGGAGGTCATTAATCTTCTGTACGACGCGAACGCAAAGTTGGATCTCCTAGCTTCGAATGGCTACTCGCCACTACACGAAGCAGCTTTCCACGGCCAGGCGACAGTAGTCGAATGGCTGTTAAATAAAGGAGCCAACCCATGCCTGCGGGACGCTGACAACTGCACCGCCTTGGAGCTGGCTTCCTTCGAGGGTCATTCCGAAGTCGTTGAGTTACTGAACCAAGTGTCAATGACACACGAGGGATGTCCATGTCACACCTTAAACCACGATCTTCCACTGCCGGTGAGGATTTTATAGATGAATTAGAACCCGGTTTACCTCGACACCAGGCATCGCCATGGCCAAGACGGCGTTCTTCCTTGAGATTGGGTTCAAGATCTCGACGGAGCTCGATCCAGGAGTCTTTATACGAGGCTCCCGGAACAGTAACCCCGTTGTCTCCTACGCGGAGCGTTGTTAGCCTCCGCGACTACGGTCTTGGGTCCCCGCTCTTGGGAACTCGGCTATTATGGGGACTCCGCTTCACCTCGCGGCATATTATGGTCAAGACGAAGTCGTACAAATGCTCCTCAAAGAAGGCGTTGACCCCCGAGCCGGCATCGCAGAGGGTGTCACACAAAACGCGCTGCATCTCGCAGTCTCTCGTAATAAATATGAGTCCGCTGAGATGCTTTTGACTAATGGAATGGACCCCAATACCGTTGATGCTGAGGGATACACGCCATTGGATACGCGGCGAAGTCTGGCAATGATCGGATGACACGGCTTCTGATAAAACACCATGCTCATGTTGACGCGGTTGCTTCTCGATCGAACAATGCTAACATGCGGGCATTGGAAATCGCCATACTTAAGGGCCACGAGAGGGTTTTCGGCGCCTTGGTTGCTGCAGGTGCCCAACTAGATAAGCCATGCCTCGGTCACACTCCGCTCATGTTGGCGGCATCCCTCGGACATGACGATATTGTCTGCCAACTGATCGAAAACGGCGTTGATGTCAACGCGACTGGTGTAGGGGATTATCAGGGACTGAGAGCTATACATATGGCGATCTTAGAGAGGCAGGAACCCGTGCTGTGGATCCTGCTTGACAGCGGCGCTTCATTAGATCCTAAATCTCATGGGCCGACTCCGCTTATGGTTGCTGCTTGCATGGACGATGACCATCTCGTGACAATCCTTGCTGAGAGAGGCGCTAGTCTGAATGCCGCGAGAGAAGCTTGCACTTTGGCACAGCCTGTATCCAATCTATATGACTGCAACGCTCTCCGCTACCATGGCCAGATGACTGCGGCGCATTTCGCGGTATCGAAGGGAGCTTCCGCATCTCTCAGGACCCTTATACAGTTCGGGGCCGATGTTAACGCTCGGTCTCAAAGGACCAGCAACACCCCGTTGCATTTCGCAGTGCATTTTGAGGATTTAGAGGGTTTGCGCGCGTTGGTTGAAGCGGGAGCAGATATCGACGCGCGGGCGACTTGGGGTGGTCACCATTCGACCACACTACCGTCATGAAGGGATATCAAACTCTGCTTGTGAGCTCGTGCGTCTTGCGCCATCACTAGCGACTAGAGTAGTTAACGGATTGCCGGCGTTTGCCCTTGCAGCATATTTGAAGCAGGAAATATTACTAAGGCAAATCCTGGACGCGATGGAGGACACTCCATGGAAGCTCTTCTCCCTCGCCGTCCTCAAGGACGACCAAGCGAGCGTAGCGGGAATGCTGGTATTCTTTACGGATGATCTGCCCTCTGATGAATTTCTAGATTGGACACCGATCTTTCTGGCTGTCCTACTTGAGAGGACCGAGTTGCTTATGCTCATAGATACCCTCTGGTGGAAGAAGCCGTTTCCTCTAGCGCGTGCCGACCGGTATGGCATGACTCCCTTGCATTGGGCGGCTGCCGCAGGACTGACAACATGATCAAGACTATCATCAGCATGGAGTATCCTGATCCGAGAGCGAAGGATAACTGGAGTAGAACGCCGGACCAGCTCGCTCTATACCAATCAACGAGATACGCGCTGCAAATCTCAGTAGACGGCTTAAGTAAGAAAGAAAGTCATGGAAAGAGTCAGCTGAGATCTTGGGTTCCAAAGGATCTCCTCGACGAGGAGCAATCAGGGAGAACAAACTTGTTCACTATTTGTTGTGATTGCTGCCGCCCTCGTAAGCTCATTGATGGAGGATATCATTGTAAGTGGCTAGCCTCCCCATTCGCTCACAGCCATTCCTCTGTTTTGGATGTAGACTAACATCTATACTATGTAGGGTGCAAAGTTTGTAAGCTCAACATCTGCAGCGCCTGCGTTATCGCGAACAATCTTCGCTATAAGGGCTGCTACCAGGTAATGGACATAAGCTCCAAGACCTCGAGACTCATCTGTTCATGCTCAGCCCATGTAAACCAAAATCACGGAGAGTGCTCTGAATAACCTCATCTTGTACATATCTATCATTCTAGCTTGTAATACATCAATGAACTTACGAAGTTACGAGAATTAATGAAGATACTGAGAATAATTGCTCAGCAAAGTTCTCATGGCGTTGAGGATTATTTTTATTTTTATTTTTATTTTATTTTATTTTTATTTTTATTTTTATTTTTATTTTTATTTTTATTTTTATTTTATTTTATTTTTATTTTATTTTATTTTTTTTATCAGCTTAGAGCAATTTTACAATGAAGTCTTTCCAACCACCATGCTCTCATCATGACAAACAACAACCCATACCAGAACCTCATCATTGAGGGTCTTCAGACGACCCGTCTATCCGATTCATCTACGATCGATCAGGGAATATCGCGACCGGTTCTCGCCGTGGAAGTGGAGACGCGATGGACATGGATCCCTCCGCCCATCGAATCTCGAGACCCCTCCCCGACCGGCCAAGGTTCCAGCAAGACATCGACGACGACGACTCCGAAATCCCCAGTCCCGTCGATCTCCTCAAGCTCCCCGAGAGGGTAAACCGCCTCACCCTGGACCCGAACCCCTTCTTCCGCCTCATCGAGTCCGAGACCACTCCACAGACGACTCCGAGTCGCCATCGCCCCGCATTGCGTCGTCCAAGCGACAGCTCGCCGCTCGTCACAACGCCGGCCGCGCCATTGATAGCAAACAGAGACGTCGATCCTGAATTTGCGAGCCCGGCGGTTTGGTTGACGCCCCGCCGCCGTCGCGGTAGTTCCGGAGGAAGCAAGGATGCGACGACTTCTGCGAACAAGGATACGGATACGATGAAGTTCCGCCCGCCCAAGGTGGATGCTATGAAAGCAGAGACGGATACGATCAAGTATAGACCTCACGCACCGCGCGCCAACGTATTCTTCGAAGACCCGTGCAAGACCATCAAGGCTACTCCAAGGAGAACGAGCACATCGCTTAACCGCGACGGTAGTTTGAAGCAGTATGGGGAAAACCCGTTCATCTCTAAAAAGAGTGTGGAAAGGCGTGAGAGTTCGTCGTCGCCTGCTGAGCAGAATGCGAAACTGGAAGTGAGGCGCAGCGTGTACAGTCCGAACTACAAATTCCAAGCGGAACTCGAGCGTTATCGACAGAGGAAACCGGGTGAAGACGGGCCGTTGCTTCTTCCGCCGCTATCCAAGAGACGAAAGCGAGGTACCGTTCGGAAGCTCCGGCAGCTGAGAGCAAGTACGTTGATAACGCGAAGGATGAAATCAGCGGCTCGTCAATGGCCGATGAGACCCCACCAATTATCCCCGAAAAGTCTCGTCTACGTTTCGTCGGCCACGCGAAATCCAAGTCGGAATACAGCCCGACGAGTTCCCCTCGCATGAGCGACGACAAACGCCACTCCAAATCGTTCTCCTCTCCAGCCCTCGAAGGATCACCGATAAAGCCTCCCAGCACCAACTCGAACGTTCCCTCCATCGCTACCTATAGCTACGAATCGACCGGCAGCACCTTCAAACCACTCTCTCGGACGTCAAGCGCATCAGGATCAATCCATCGCCACCGCATCTCCAAGTTCCAGGTACGACGCCGGCGGCCTCCAAACTCATGAGCAGGGCGAAAAGGCGGAACGCAAGGAAGCGAAGAGCACCGAAACAGGCCAAACCCCCGAAAACGGGGGGCGTAAAGAAACGAGGCGCAAGGAAGCAGTGCAACTAATCGCCGACCTCAAGGAGTACTACCTCATCACAGACAACGACCTGCCGAATGCCCACGACGATCTCGTGGAGCAATGTCGATAAAGGAGCAGGTGGAAGCTTACGCGCACGACAGGCTGTGGGCCGATACGGTCAGCTTCGTCCCTCGTTACCTGTTTGAGATGGTTTCGTTGAGCATCTGAGTCCTGTTTTTTCTGCTGTCGTGTATGTGTTTTCCTATCTGCTTTCTCCGCGTCGTATACCCTACTGTATTTGCATCCAAAAGTATGTCTTACTAACATCATCCTTCTCTTCAAAGCAGAATACCACTAAACTCACGTCTGAAGTTGCAAGGTTGCGTTACGAGATACTCCGCAAGGAAACGGAGTTACTACTCGAGCAAGAAGAACATAGGAAGGCGAAGGTTAAAGTTAAGGGACTGGAATACGAGCTTGACCTCATACGTCAACGGAAGGGAAATTAGCACAAGCGTTTTGCTTCGTAGACTTTAACGCTCATCCCATCGACTAGGAAATATACTTATGTTCTTTAGGAAAAGATTTTATGGGATAATAATGATAATATAAAAACGGCTATGGTTTCCAATAATACATTAATAAGAAAGAATTTGTGCTCTATAAAGATCAACTGAGAGGGCTTATAAACAATGCTCGTAGTCAAAAGACTCCAAAGAATGTGCGTAGAATGAGAGAAGAAGAGGTTCGTGAGAAGAAAATGAAGAGAAAATTATCCGGAGGAAAAAGGAATACCCTCCGCCTATCGTTACCATATGTACGCATATTTATAAAGTCCGTGATAATTCAATAACCATTACCGTAACCCTCATTGCATGAAAAAAGTCGTGAAATACCTTCAACTCAAGCCTACGATTCGAGGGCGGTGTTATTTCTGCATAACCTCAAACATAACCTGCGACAAAAACCAATTATAACTCCCCCTCGTATAGTTCTCCTGCGCGCTCAAATCGATATCCTCGAACCTCTCCACGTTAAACGTGAACAGCAGCACCTTCTCCAGCACCGGCAGCGCTTCCGGCTGAGCACGAACTCGCACGGCGTATTCAACACGAAACTTAAACTCGGAATATCAGCCTCCTTGAGCGCGTTGAAAAGCGGGCATCCCGTTGCGGATTTTCTGCTGTGTTTTATCCTTGAAGAGGGAGCGCGCGAGAAGATGGTTTCGACAACTTGCGTGATGGAGATGTGGTGGGATCTCTGCGTTGACTTTGCCGCGTTCTATCATTAGGTTTGCGAGCGGCGTAAGATTCATCATGGGCTGAGGAGCACCGGGAAGGAGGACGCGATGGAAGCCCAAGCGCGGCGGCACTTCCGAGGGTATTATGGTTTGCATGTTAGCCGGCGGCGGGTTATTTTGAGGCACTGGCGATGGTTCGGGACTGAGCATGTGGTCGAATAACCCCATAACGACCTCCTTCGGCGATGGTGTTACGATAGAAACGTCGTCGTCGAGCGTGGACGTTTGTTCTGCCCCTAGAATGGCAAATATCATCAGCAGTGAAGGCGGAGAAATTCTTTTAGGTAGGTAGTGATGTTACAGGAAAAACGTGGGAGCTTACCGCTTCGTGCTGCGGAGACAATGCCCGTTTGAGCCATTAGTCGCTGTTACGTTAGTATTGATGCCACGGCCTGCTTGACTTTGACTTTGATTTGATGAAGAGGCCCCTGGTTGAGTAACTGAAGGATCTCCGGCGCTCGCTGGCGGAAAATCAAGTGCAGCCCCCCGTTGTGACCACGCCCGAAGAGATCGAGCGGACGGCCGCTGAGATAGCTGCTAAATTAATTTTGACAACTGCGCGAAGATTTAGTGATCCAATTCCTTGTCAGTAACACTGAAGCAAAACAATGTTAAATCAAATAGATCATGTATCAGGCGAGTGTCTCAATGCCTTACCGACAAAGTAGCTTCCCTGAGGACGACGTTATGCGCAAACTTCGCCATCTCGAAAATACGGCCGCACACTGCCCACTCCTTCTCTTCCTCGGGACTGACGAACTCACGAATACCCGGATAGTAAGGCTCCTTTAGAGGATGAAGACCTGTGTTCGTCGAAATCACGACCGCCGGCGGCCTCTGCCTACTCGATGCAGGTGTGGAAAAGCTGGTCCCTCCGGTAGCTGCGGGTACGCCGGTCTCGGTTGTTGCAAAATCGGCGCGAATTGGATAGACCTTTGCTGCTGTAGGAACTTCGAATGATAAGGTGGCTCTTGGAACAGGAAATTCGCTTGCTGCGGTGGCACCAGTGGCAGACCTCCGACCCCAGGTGCAGAAGCTACCGTGGGTGGACTTTTTCCCGTTGGAGGTTCGAATTCGGAATCGGAGAAATAATGATGACTTCGTTGTTTTAAGCGGATTTGCTGGGAGAGTAGGTGGTGGTGCGAAGCGATGGTGGGGCAGGAGGGGGAGAGGGAGGGGGCGGAAGACGGCGACCACTGGCCCCCTTTGCCGTATTGGGTTTTATCCATGACTTGTTGGGCCAGCGTATGCCCCCCAGGTAAATCTTCTCCCGTTCCTGGTTCTTCTTTTCCTTCTGGCTCTTCTCTTCTCTTGACTCCTTTTTCCCTTTTCGCCATGTTTCGACTTTACTTCATATATATCTGTAAAGCACTCCTCATGGAGAGTTGACGTTGCCCCTTCGCGTTCTTCTTCGCTTTCTCCTTCGCTTTCCTCGTCTAGTTTGACAACTTCCTTCCCTTCCTGTTCAGAGCTCCCGTCTTCGATCGTGGGGCTCGGAGAGGCTGAATCGATTAGCGAAGATGAAGTGACGACAATCGAAGAACCGGTTGCAAAGGTATACCTGAGCCATGATGGCTGCTGGTGCTACTTCCGGGAGGGGCGAGGGTTTGACCTCTGACTGAAAAGATGAAAGATACTTCCCTCAGGATCCCGCTCAGTACTTCGCGTCGGCTGATTCTTCACTCTGCCTGAAGCTGAACTAGCCGCCAACTCAGCCTCCAAACCTTCGACGCACCGCCATCGCGAAAGTACCGTTCCGGATCAAGCAGCAGTCGAGCATATCTCCCCCCATCCGTTGCCGCTCGTCTCCTTCAGCCTCGCCGTCGGCGTTCTGAGCGGGATCGGTGTCGCAGAAGGCAAGAGCCTGACCACGGGGAGGTGCCTTTTGCTAGCTATTGGGCATGCAAAGAGCATGACAAATCTATAGGCATCGAGGTGATGCTTGTATAGCTGAGGAACAAGGACTTCAGCTAGAGATATTAAGATCTTAGCTGGAGATGTCGGGGAGATTACGACGATAAGGCTCTGCGAGCCGTCGAGGCAGATTACATACATTATATTAAGATTATAGTATTATCAGTTTATTATATATAGCATCGTATATTCCCTTAGTTAGTCTAGTTAGTTCTGTAGTTAAATCTATAAGTTAATCCTATCCTATATTATTAGATATTATACTATATATCTACGCTAGCAGGTTATAAGCCCGGTTAGTAATATATCTTAATAAACGTATAGACTTACTTCTTAATCTCTAAACGATATATCTTACGATATCTCTCTTACTAAAGTTTAACGAGGTAAAGCTAAAGGCTAATCTTATAAACTACCTCGATTAAAGTATATATATAACTACGTTCCTTAAGTATAAAAGTCTAGGATATTACTAGTAAACCGCTTAAGGCTACGGTAGCCGCAAAATTAGTATTAAAGATTAAACAATAACTTAAAGGCGTATACTATTATCGAAGCTTACTAAGATAGAGACTCGACGTACTTATCTACGATCTACTAATAGTAGCGCGAATAAGGTATAGATACCTTAAGTTCGGCGTATATCGCTATTACCGTTATTAGTAAGCCTTATATTAGAAATAACTAAGGTAGATTCGACTTAAGAATAAAGTCAATATTTAAGATTTATATAGAAAGTATTAAGATCTTATTAGAACGTATAATAAATATTAGCTCGATCTTAACGGAGAATACGAGGCGGAGACGGCGAAGAAGACGGAGCTAGGTATAGGCTTAAAGATAATATAGCTATATAGAGGCTATTAATCTTATCTATAGTAACCTTAGTAGCGACTAGAGACGTTTATTATAAACTTTTAGTAGATAAGATTTAATAGTAAAGAACCGACCCTTTATATACTCGAGAAGGCGCTACTCGTTAAAGAGGTAAAGCGTAAAATACGATATACTAGAACGTTAGCTCGAGGATAATAAGGCGCTATTTAGAAGGAATAGCCGAGGTAAAACCTAAAGAACGATAAGAAGGCTCGTAAGTTTAAAGTAAATACTACTACTACGATAAGGTTAGATATAAGGGGCCAACTATAGAAGCATATAAAGAATAAGAAGGATAGCGGTAATAACGGGTATTAGGCCTTATAGTAAACCTTAGTATAAGATACCGGCTCTTAGAGAACGATCAGTATTCCTAACTTAGGCGTATCTTCTTATATAACGATAATAAGAGAAGTATTTCTACCTATAAACCCCTCTTAAAGCTATAAATATTACGATTAGTAATAGAAAAGTACTATAGGCTATTGGTACTAGCTTAATATTTATAAGGCTTAGTAGAGATATAGCGGTATCTTATTAAACTTAAGAATACGCTATACGCTTTAAAGATAAAGTATAGCCTATTCTTAATCTCGCGCGTAGATAAGGTAAGATATATAATAACGATCTAATAAGTAGATAGTATACGATAATTAGACTAGGGCTAAAATTAAAGCTACTATAAATTAGACTATAGAGATCTTAGGTAAGATTATAATATTATAAGGAAGAGTTTAGCTTCGCTACTATATAAGAAGTATATAAACGGCTCGGATATATCGGTAAGGATTATATTAAGCGAATAATTAATATAGAAGCGTTACCGGTATTACTAAAACGGTAAGATCTATAGCTATATTAACTATAAGCCTACGGACTTACTAAATAAAGGCTATACTAAACGCGAGAAACCTTTTAGGTAAGTATAAGCTAATAGAGATAATCTTTTAGATTTCTACTAATAGGCGTATATAAAGAGCCTCGGAGATTATATAGGGTTTATTACCTTCCTTAAAGAAAATAGTTAGAAGTCCTAGATCTATTTTATAAAAGATAAAAAGGTAGAGACGATACTCTATACTTTAATAGTACTCTTAAGATAGCTAAACGTTAGTTAAACCTTAAGCTTATTAAGCTATAATACGACGGAGTAAAAATATACCTTAATCGATAGACGCTATAACGAAGTAGGATCATAGTCGTATCTTAGCTATATACGTATCTTAATAGAATAGCGTACCTAAGAAGCTTAATTAGATTCTTATCGATAGATTAAAGGTAATATTGCCGCGTTAGAATTACCGCCGTAGCTATAGGTAAGGCGGTAAATTATTATAATCTAATTTATAACTATACGCTATTAAGGCCGCTCGAGGTACTAAAGGATAGTAAATAGACGATACCGTAGGAAGATAGAAGGTAGAACTCCCGATATTAAACTTTAGATATTTAGTAAACTATATTATATATATCGATAGTAAACTTTAGAAAAGCTAGATAATATTACTAAAAAGATATATTTTATAGGCCTAGAGCTTATAATATCTACGAGTCTAGATCCTACTATCATAAAGTACTAATCTAGAGATATTAGATTCCGATTAAATTAACCTTTAAAGTATATAACTTTCGTAGAGATAATAAAGATCCTCTTAAGTACGTTAAAGACACCTTAGAATAGGTTTAGTCTAAGGATAAATAGCGACGGCGCAGATTACGATTAAAACTTAACTTCTAATCGTTAATTAGATATCTACAGACGATTACGCTAGAATAGCCGAGGATAAGAGCGAAGATCTCGATAACGCTAGTCTATAGCTAAGATCGAGGATACTCGCTCTTAGAGGAAGTTACGTAGATACTATAAGATAGATCTAACGATTAACTAAAGTATTAGGCTATTCCGGAATCGCTAAAGATAAGATCTAGTAGTTAAACTACGAAGATACCCTATAGGCTAGGATACGTTAGTAAAGATCTAATAGCTATACGCCTTAAAGAAAGGCCTATAAAGGATTAATAGTATATATCGATAAACTAGAGCTACTTACCTAAAGAGCTATAAGCTCTACGAACTATAAGATAGCGTATATCGATAGAGAACTATCCTCGATTAAAGAATAAGACGTATAGAAACCTATAGTTCTAAGATTTCCTCTAAAAGATAATATCGTCGATAGTAAATAGGTATTTAAGTATAAGCGCGATACTACCGGTTAGATTAATACTTAATCGAGACTAGTTACTCGAGGCTTTATATAAAAGTAAAATTAATTACGAGATATACGTACTGTAGCTAAGATATTAATAGTAAGGCTATTTTTTATATTAGTAGCCTAGCTAATCTTAAATAAATAGATAGATATAATAACGGCCTTCCTATACCTAAACTAAAGTAAAGAATTATCGTTAGGCCTCTAAAAGGAAGCGAATTAATAGATAGTTTAGTTAATAAAGACTCTATACGGCCTTAAATAGTTACTAGAATAATACGGAGAACTTATCTTAGTTCTTAAATTACTAAAGTTTAAAGTTTATCGGCTTAATAATAGCTTATTTATTAGTAAGGATCGTTAGCTAATAATAATTATCTACGTCGATAATCTATTAATAGCTAGATCTAATAAATATAAAGTTAAGATACTTAAGCGAGATCTTAGTTTATACTTTAAGATAAAGAATATAGGGCCAATAGCCTATTTCTTAGATATATAGTATAAACTAGGTCTAGAGATCGACGTCGCCTATACTTATTAGTCCTATATATATAATCGCTTTTTAAGAGATTTAGGCTCGAGATACCCCTAGGATTAGTACTCTATAGAAAGGGAGGTATCCTTAAAAGGATTAGATATCGGTATAATATAATAGATAGTAGAAGTTTAATCTATACTCTATTTACTAGGCTAACTAATACCTTTTATCTCGACGCTAGAGTAATACGTTAGCAAGTAAACTAAACTTACGAGAAGTAAGTAAGAAGATACTACGATATTAAAAGGATCCCTCGATCGTATGCTTACGTACTATACCCGTAAGATAGAGGATAAGATACTAGATCTACGTATCTACGTAGACGCCGACTAGGGATATAAGCTTACTTATAGATCTACTACCGGCTATATAACGTTTAATAGAATAGCTATCTTATACTATTTAAAGAAGTAACGTACTATAGCTACTACAGTACTAAGGTAGAATATATAGCTATAGAGGAGGCTTTACGGGAAGCTCTCTAGGTACTTTAGATACTAAAGGATATATAGCGAGCTTTAAGTTTAAGGCTTCTAATAGTATAAGATATATATAGATAATTAAACTATTAGTATTATAAAGGATCTAAATATATAGTAGAACTAAGTATATCGATATATAATATTACTTTATAAGGGAACTAGTTCGAAAGGAACTATAGCCTCGATATATAAGATCGGAGGATAATATCGCGGATATACTTACTAAACCGCTTATAAAGATATCTTACGATAGCGCTATAAAGGCTATAGGTATAAAAGATAGGATAAAGATTACTAGTATTATCGATAAGGGAGGTGACTAGCTATTAGGTATACTAAAGAGGTAATAAATCTATAGGTATCGAGTAATGTTTATATAGCTAAGAACAAGGAACTTTAGCTAGAGATATTAAGATCTTAGCTAGAGATGAGAGATTACGACGATAAGGCTCTGCGAGCCGTCGAGGCAGATTATATACATTATTAAGATTATAGTATTATTAGTTTATTATATATAGCATCGTGTATTCCCTCAGTTAGTCTAGTTAGTTCTGTAGTCAAATCTACAAGTTCGATCCCATCCTACATTATTAGATATCATACCATACATCTGCGCCAGCACCTTTCGTTGATTTCTCATGTGCGGATCTGGCCTCTTTCTTCTCGCCGACCCCATTTTTGAGCCCATTGAGGCTCTAACTCCTCGTGTCGTCTTCGGTGCTCTTCCCCAGTAGCCTCACTCTCAGCTTCATCATTACCAGGCGGCGTAACGCCGAACGAAGACGTCAAGCTGAGGAGGAGATTGTCGACGCTCAAAGGATCATTCCTCCTCTTCCGTGTCAGAGGATGTATCAAATGGTGCATGAGTAGAGGTCCCGAGCCGTATGTTGATCAGGCTGGGTGATGTGTGACATTGGCCTCTCCCACTCGTGTCGTCGGATGCATCCGCGTTCCTCCATGTCGCCCTCTTTATCATCGTCTCGGCCGTGCTATTCGTCCTGGAATTGGTGCGATCATGATAGTGGGATGATGAATGATGAAGAATGCTAGATGTGATCGAAGGATAAGTACTGCGAACTGTGAACGGTTTAATAGCTTGGTTGATGATGGTGATCGTGGAGTAAAAATAAAAAATAAAAAATAAAAAATGCTGCCTTTTTCTTTCCACCAACTCCTTACACACAAACATCAACATCAAACACAACAATCACCATCACGAACAATCAAAATGCGATGACACAGATGAATGTGCCGCTCAATTCGACATCTCTTCCGGTAGCGCAAAAGAAGGCGGCTGGCTCTGGTCGCTCACTCTCACAGCTACTGATGAACTGACCGGCGCCATTAGGCATCCTCGTCTTCGACGTTATCAAACGCCACTTGATCCCTGGGGAGGAGTTCAGACCGGCCATCGATGCTTGCAGCAACGAGCATCAAATCCCTCGCTCACCATCTCTTCGACGACTTTGGCTGCCTGCGCGAGGAGCACTACCTCGACAGCTCAGGATGGGAACGGGTGTCTTCACCGACGGACGTCAATGAGGGAACATCTGCTACATCAACCACCTCAACATCATGCCGGCTACCGTCGCAAGGGTATCGGCACGAGGTTCGTCAACTTCATCGCGGGTCGCTGGCATCGAACGGGAGCTAAACTCGCAGTACTTTTCGTCCTGCCTTCAGCGCTCAACGTGGAAGTATCGAAACGGTCGCGGTTGTATTGTGAGAACTACGAGGACGTGTGGGATCGTGAGATGATCAACGCCACTTCCTTCTGGTGGAGTGTGGGGTTCAGGAGGGTCGGATGACGAGTTCTTTTGCTATCCGCAGAACCCGTCGCACCCCGCGAGACATATTTCGGTGGAAGAGGATACGAAGTATGGATTGCACGAGAGGCTCGCTGATAAAGATATCACTCTAGCAATCCGACTGTCAGGTTGTCCGCTCCATATCGCGATCTACAACCTGGACGACGAGGACGCCATGCGAGAGCTAAACAAATTTCGATACAACGAATCACTCCGCGACGTCGACGCTGCAGGTAACACGATCCTCCACGCGGCCGCTGCGAACATGAAACCTCTCTGCGTAGCTTTTATCCTTCGCCTCACAAAACCGGGTCACATCCTCGACGCGAAAAATTAATAGCGGTCACCTCCTCGACGCGAAGAATAACATCGGCGAAACCCCACTGAAGAAGATGGAAACGGAGGAAGGTCAGTACCGCACGCACTGCCAGTACGAGCTGGAGCCTTTCGCGTCGGGTACCTGCAGTGTAAGGCACTGCTGCTCGGCGCCGAAAGTGACGATAACGTCGAACTATTCACGCAGCTCCACCAGTTCGATTGCACTTGCAAGTGTTGCCTTCGCAGCATACTGAGCCCTCGCGTCGCATTCGTAATGTGTAGTAAGTTTTACATTGCCCCCTCAAATTTTGGCCACTCTCAATAGTGCTAAACATTGGTTTCTCTAGATGTCGCATCTAACGCGGCCCGTGCATCGCCGACGCTTGTGAACGTTTTTACGAGCGGGAGATCGTGACCGACGTCGATCAGACTGAAAACTGTCCCGAGCTGCTGTGGATCCCCATCGACATCCGCATGGCGAAATGAAAAACAGGGGATTCGCGCGCGCGTACGCACAGGTGATGCTTTTCATCCTCAAATGCCTGGAAAACAATATCCTCCCAAGTGTCAACAACATCAAGGACTTTGCGGAAATGCCTCCGTCGGGTGGCGGGAGGAGTGCCTATGTACTTCAGAGAGGTAACACATGCCCAGTGTCCCTCATCTGTTTTCCGCATATACGCAGTGCACTTTTGCTAAAAAAAAACCTTCCAGGTGGCAAGATCGAATACGCCCTCGACTTCGTCATCTCTACACCGCAACGTGATCAAGAGACATGGCTGGGAAGTTCTGCTCGAGTTCTCTCCTGACGTGTTGCCCGAGTGCTGCAACGACAATAACATGCTATGGGTACGCCGCCGCTTGTTGAGCTTCGCCGATGGCGGACCGAAGATGTCTCTGGTCCTTATTCACCCTATGATGGCCGCCCTCCCGGAGAAGACACCCACATTGACGAGGGGAGTCTGGCAGACTGATTACGAGGAAGACGATTCTCATGCGGAAGATCTGGAGGAGGAAGAGTCGGAGGCGCCGGGAGAGGACGATTTGGAGGAGTAGGCACCGCTTTCTCACAATTATATACCATCGAGGATTAATCGCAATTATCAAGAAGGACCACTTATTACTAGCTTCTAGTCTTTTCTTCTCGTTTACTTAAAACCATGACTCGGGGCAGAAAGATTCGCAAAGTAGAGCGGAATAACAACATTATAATAACCCACAGAGACAAAGAAAATAAAAAAAATATGACATAGGACAGGGAGAAAGGTTTTCTTACGGAGACGATAGATAAGATACCTAGAGACAGAAACTATGTTCTTGACGCGATTTGTATGGTAAAAGAGCATCATCAGGAAAATATACCCTTACGCATTGTCTTGCTTAGGTTGAATCGAAAGCATTGTATGCCGCAGCCATAACGGGTGTAGAATCATGAGACGTCACCAAATGCATGAAATCATTGTGTTTAATTCCTGGTAGCATAACTTAATATTTTATAGCGAATTACGATCTTCCTGGCACTAATAAATCAAAGTGGGATCGGCGAGTATTTCCATAGATATTGAGAAAACCTTCGCTTAGGTATGCCTTAACCCGCGGCGTTCAGACACTTCTCATATTCGGCGACGATGGCACCGGCTGCGGGCAAAACTTGGGGATTGTTGTCGATAAAGCTCGCTATCAATGTTATAACAGTAACAAAGCCCTTTTAACTCCTGCGTCCTCGAATGTGTCTTTGCGAATATTGTGCGGAATGTAACCCAATTCCGAGATAGCGTCGATTCGTTTGCTAATTGTGGAGAAAGTGTCTTTCCCATTATCCCAGTTCCTGAGCCTCTGTGAGCCTTTTGTTGCCTACTTTTGCGCATGTAGAAGGAAACCCTTTTACATTAGTTTTGATCTACGTGGGAGTCATTAGCTGGTTTATACAATCTACTAATAAAATTCCTGGCGGTGCGTCTACTTAGTATCCCACCCACGCAAACACAATACGTGCAATCAAACTTGTAAATTCTTTCATGTGCTCAATCTCTGTACCAGTCTTTGCGCCTTTAAGGATTGCTTCACAGGCGTGTACCTGTCCCTGTGCACCTCGTGGCTACGCCTGCTATCCCGTTCCTTGAGTTCCGTTAGATCGAGCGGAGTCTGCCCCATGTTATTCTCCGCGTCAATCATCTCAGGGTGCCTCGCAACGAGCCACTGCTAGCAGCGAGGCTTTTGTTTCCAGGCGGCTACGTGCGTGAGGGTGTTTGCCGCATCGTCTTTAGCTTCCATACTCCGAAAAGCTCCGGATTTATAACCGGTCGATTCCACTAGCATGTCCACTAGCATGTCCAAAGCCCTCCGATCTATAAATGAAAATACCACGTGATGGTTCCGGAGGTAGATGTCGTCGTCGCCTAAAAGCTCGAATGCGTCCTCATCGTCACTTCCTTCGTGAAATGCAGATGTCGGATCTTAGTCTTTATCTACGGCAAGGTTTCGCGCTGGGTGGTTCTCATCAAGCGGATGGCAGAAAAACGGTGTTAACCAACGCGCCCGAAACCCAAACTCCTCCAGAACGCCAGGGCAGACGCGTGTTCCGAAGCCCAGACGCCCTCGCTGTGCCGGCAGGTAATCTCTTTGACCACCTCGACTTTGTTGCTAAGTGAGGTTGTCCACGCAAACACGAAATCACACTTGAGAAGCGGTTAAGAGAGTCAGCTTGAGTAGAAGAGCTTGGGTTCTAATATCAAGTTTGCAGCTACCTTTTCCTTAACCTTCTCCAAAAACACCTTCAACCAGTTTCCTCCCAACGTCTTTGCGTCTGAATCTGCGCTGAACCTGAATTTGGTGAATATACATGAAATCTCCGTAAGAAAGCTCCTCGCCGAAGACTGACATATCCACGAGATTCTTTTTCAAATGTTCGTCATCGTTAAAATTGAACCTGGTGCAACTCATGACTGCGACTATCCAATTCTTGTGGGAACTCGCTTTTCATCTTTCGTGAATGAGCTGCGCTTTATAACGCCGATGCTCTCGCGGGATGGACGCGTTCCTTCCGAGGTAGGACGCGTAGCTCGACTGGCGAAGTCTTGGACTAAGGTACATTCCGAGTCGGTGTTCTCTGAGCGCTATCCTCCATATCCCAGTGACCGCGATTTATCTCGAATGTGTATTCGATACCACCAGTGTCGGTGACCATTTGCGGGTCTCTATTGGCTTACTTCGTGTTTTCTTGCGGCTTTTATTAAGTAATAGCAGCTTCTGTAAGATAGCTGCAATGCAGAACTGAAGCACGATGTGTTGATTCAGAAAGAAAATGGACAACTAATAAATATAGCTTAGAAAAAAAAAATATATATATATATATATAAAAATAAAAAATCAACTAATAAATAAAATAAAATCCTCAGCAAATCTTTTAACGCCGTAACTTGGAGCCGCTGGAAGAAAAGTCATTACTACTCTATAAGAAACCGTTTCGTGATGTTTGCTCCTGCTCACGAACTCTCCGACGAGCGATGGATGTTGCCAGAATTATACTCCATAGCACGCAATAAACGCGCGCGGTGAAGTCAAGCGCGCAATCTAGCCACGTCTAGCCACGCTTACGTACTCGGCACTGCCACTAAAACCGCTATTTATACACGACGCGTCTATCTTCCAACATGTCTAGGTTTTGATGCGATCGGGAACCAAACCTATCTCTCCATCATGAGTAAACTTCCGAACGAGATCTACTTACAGGTAAGTATCTGAAGGCCCCAGGCACTGGAGCGTAGCGGCTATGCTTAATGTGTCGCGCAAATGCTAAACTGGCTTTAGACAGTTAAGGGAGTCGCCTTAGCCGCGCGCCGGTCGCAGAACTTCGAGACAGTGAGAAATCTCTCGCTAGTAAACCGATTATGCCACGAGGTCGCACGACCTCACGTATTCTATACCTTTCGTCTGAGCAGCGATGCTCATCGCGCAATCGACTAGTTAGAATGGATCAAGGACAACGAGCTCGTGCCGCATGTTAGGCATCTTTGCATCGACGTTTTGGTTCTCTCGACCGCAGAACAACGCAGACAGATATTGACCTATGACATACACCGTAAGCGACCCAAGATTTGAAAGCCGTTCGGGTTTTCGATCCCCATCTATGACGCTCTCGATATTCTTTATTTGTGGTCACCAACTTGTTCTAAAGAACTTTGCCAGTACCGGCTGGATAAGGTAGAGGTCCGGTCGCAGTGCAGGATCTTGTTCGAACCATTGCGCAGATTTCTAACGGTCGCTTCGGGGGAATGGCGATCGTCGGACTTTTTGACGATGCCGATAGTTATCTGTGCGATGTCGCCCATCCATTTCGCCAAGATATCGACAACAACTTTTGCGCTTTTGGGCACTTTTGCTTAGATGTGTTCCCCTCCTCAATATGCATTTTGTTAGACTTTCCAATGTCCGCTACGACGGCAGGATATTCGAACGATGCAAGTACTGCGTGGACCCTAGCGATAAATTCTCGGTCGTGGAGGCCATCGTCGAGGATCCGGAGATCGTGTTCCGGGATACAAGAACAGTCCTTCCGCTTTGCATAGTGTCTTCGAGACATACCGAACGGGCAATCACCGTTCGCGCCTATACAAGATGCAAGACCCGTCCGAGATTGTTTCCATTTGAATGGACAACGGATGCTAGTGGTTAAAGGAATCTGTAGGCATAAACGGCTCTTCGGAAAGGTTCAAACCCGAAAACTAGCTACTCGAGCCAAACGATATCGTAGTGTCTGATGTTTAGAGTTCTCAAGCGCAGGGATAAATACACTCGTTCTGGAGAATTTAGACCTTCCCGGAAAAGTATTAGTCGGAGCCCTGAATTCGCTGGCCTACATACTATACCTGAACTTCGGGCTCGTACATATGACGAAAGGCGATTGCACCTAGACGGAAGTGTTCAGCGTAATAAAAAGATCACTGCCGGAGGCAGAAGTCGACAAACCCCTTCGTATTCAAAGGACTGGGCTACGGCCGTCGGCTCGCGAGCCGAGGAGGTGAAGCTACGGCGCTTGATGCGGTACTGGAACGGGAAGCCGAGGCGCGTGGTCATTGCTTGCGATAAAAGCCAAAACAGAGTGTTGTGGTCCGATCTGGAGGACGACTTCCTGGCTTTAGAGGAGATCAAAGAGTCTATCAATTCGCGCGTCGTTACCGGGAGTCAACATTAGAGGATAATAGAGACCGCCTCTGCCGCGATGGACTTGCTGCGCATGGTCATACTCTATAGGCTCTTGGCTGAGTAGCCATTCTAAATAAACGACTCACGGAAACAATGGTATCCAATATGCATTACTCCGCTCAAATCAAATCTGCAAACGAATCGCTGCACACGTTATCGAACAGAGAATTAGAAACTGTGTATTACGAATGATTTATCCAGAGTCGACTCGAATTATCATTGCCAAGAAACAATTTTACGTACAGAGGCATAGAGAAAAATAAGCGTAAGCGCTTTTCGTGAAGACGTCCAAGATCATAGAGTGAAACAGCTAAAACGATTCAAATGAAGGCAGAAACGAAATACCAAAAGCTTTGGATAATTACATAGCAATATACTGGTAACTGGAGCCAACTTAATGTAAAGAAAGACAAAACCGCTATTTAGACCTTAACCAAACACCCCAGAACGGGTTCACTGTATTTGAGCTCGATGAAGATGAGCTACTGGAGTCAGAGCTGCTGGAGTCAGAGCTGCTAGAGTCAGAGTTGCTTGAGTCAGAGCTACTGGAGTCAGAGCTGCTTGAGTCAGAGCCGCCGGTATCAGCATTGCCAGCACCAGAATCCTGAAATTGCCTTGACCGGTCCCTGGCACCTGCGACTGCTCCGGCGCAGTGGGCTTGGACTTCCTCCGCTCTGGTCCTGCATGTCACTACCCCCCGCGCCGCTCGCGTCACCAAGAGCCCTTGGAACATTAGCCTCAAACTGCCCAGGGTAATTCCCCGGCGGGTAATATCTACACACCAACCCGGTCTGCCCACAATTATGCGACAATCCACACCCAATCTTCGTCGTCGCTTCCATACGACCTGCGTGAAGTGTCCTGTCCTACCCTTCGGGCTGACGTCGAAGCCAGGATTATCCCAATCGTAGTTGCTCTCCTCGTCGAGCCAGACGTGACTAACTGGGTGACGGTAGCGGTGTTGCTCGGGTCCGGACCGGCTATGTTTTCGCCGTATGAGCCGTCGGAGGAGCCGGGGGAGTGGAATGTGTAGTAGCAGGAATCGGCCCACTGTTGGGCGCCGGCTTGGAGGTTTGAGTCCCATGTTAAGGGGCTGGAGCCGAACCGCGCGCGGAAGTTGTTGTGCAGCTGGAGGATGGTGTCCTCGTCTGAAGGGGTTATGGCTCGGCGAGTGACATTGGCGGGGGTGGCATAGCCGCCGCGGAGAGCATGAAGGAAGAGAGAATGAAGGGGATGTAGAATGCATCGCGAAAGGCTACACACTCCAAGATAGAACTATATTTGGCTCTGGAAAGTATATACACAAGATCCTTACTGTGTTTTGTTTGGCTACGAAAGCTTACGTTTGGCTACGTTGGCTACGAAAGCGTTTATGATGCTATTAAGAAAGGCGTTGCGATTATTGTTAGTTCTAGTTGGGGGGGAGGAAACAGCTCTTTATATATCCTCTTGGCTGCTTTGCAACCTTGGAGTAAGTTACGGTTAGATTGTATTCCTATACCTTTGCCCTAGCTTTGCAATAAAATTTCAGCACAAAGACGGGATTCCCTCCATCATCTAGTAGCGTGAACGGCTGAGTAGTATTAACCTCTGGGGCTGACGGCTCTAGATGGAATCAGTTACTGGCGAGGGGCAACGTAGCAGCATTCAGAGAGGGAGTAGCGTTAGTATCCATTTCGTGGTGAATGGGGAGCGTAATAGCCTCGGAAGGCTGCTCACGAAACGATCTTTGGAAAACGCGCGAGATCAGGCAATACCTTCAACTGATGCTCTCCATCAAAGGCTATCTGCTCTGAAAATAGGACGTCAAAAGCGGCTATATGTCAGCCATTCCTCGCGATGTCACCTTTACGTTAGAAGTCGTTATAGGCAGCATGCGTTGCTTACTACCAATATTAGAACGCCAGTTGTTCCCGTGTTTCTGCTCGTGATGATAACTGTTTCCTTGTCCTCATACGCTTGTCATTGTGCAATTTTCCGTCGTCCAGGACAAAATTTTCGACGTAAGCGTCGATAAGATGTCACTATCTCCATTTAATTGGGTAATAGGACCAGAGCGCTCTAGAAATAGCTTCTCTCTGTCACAGTAGCCTTTGCTAGTGAGGCTGAAAGATCTCTTATCCCACCTAGGATACCGGTCCAGAGGGCTAAGCATTTGAATCCCATGCAGGGTCTAATTGGCGAGATGCTCTCAGCCCTAGAGCTCCACCAATCCGATCGTGTTGCACAAAGCCAAGGGTGATGGTAATTTTGGCGTGTTACATTCGCTTAGAGCTTGTTTCTCGTCCGGGTTAATGTGATCGCTTAGACTTCCCCGTCAAGGGTATCAAATTCTCCGACCTCCGACTCGGTATAAACCAGTTGAAGGCTATATAGCACCGGACAAAATCAAAATTTTTTTATAGTTGTTCAACAAAGCAGTACTCGCGGGCAGCCTATGGAACGTTTGCATTTATTTCAGAGGTGTCCTTTAGGACCAGATAGATGAGGGTAATGTAGAATACACGTTTAAATTCGGATACCACCACCCGATATAACAGCTAGTCATATATAAAGCCGATACTCCATTATCATGTCCATCAACCACTCCAATGATCCTTAATATGCAACCGACAAGCTTTGGCCTATCTTGATCGGACAGACATCTTTGCCATCGTCCTTCTTAGCATGTTGACAAAGGAAAGACCATTGCGCTATCCACGCGACCATAATAGTGCCTTGAGCTACAAGGCCGCCGCGATTGAGAACATATTGCGTGAGTACCCGGGCCGCCGTGAGGTCGTCTTCGTGTAGTGACGCCATAGCACTTGCAGGCATTTTGCATTTGTTGGACCCTGCAGCTTGGAATTCGTTCAATCTGTCCGAGTGGAAACGTTCTAGCGGAAGCTGTTGACACGCTCTAAATATATCGCTCCACATTTCCGGAGGAGGGAAACAAGACCTTCCAAGTCACGGATATACGAATGTCGATCGTGGACATGCATAGTTTCTGCAAGCGGCTTAACTCCCTCAAGAGTTTGCTAAGATTGCTGCGAACGATGAAATTGCTAAGGCTCAACGATTTAACGACATAGACCTCAAATCGAAAAGACTGACGGGTATCAATGACTTGAAGGGACGACCAGCAATCCCCGTGGAAAACTGAGTTTTTGAACGTGTACTTCTGGACGAAAGAGATGATATCACCTCCATTGCCCGTCCTCCAGTTGATCCCTTGCTCTAAAGAGCTATCCCTATATCCGATGTGTAACACTTTGAGTCTCGCAAGGTTTGCTTGAGGATAGGGGTGCTAGCGGATGCCGCATCCTCCCCGTGAACAAGATCCGCATAACCCGGGTATTGTACTAGGCCCTTCGACCCACCGTAGATCATGTTGAATGTTATCGCCGACAAAGGAGGAAGGTCGACCTGGCTCAACGCGAATTCAAACAAAATCCTTGCACCTTCGTCTCTATTGCTGAAAGTGTTGTTCTGCTCCCGAAGTGCTTCGTATCCATATTCCTCGTCGAGAGTGACCTTTCCGATGCTTTTCTGGTTCGCTATCACGAAATTGGTAGCGTCGTGCACTAAGTTTTTCAAATTGTATCCTTTGACACCGGCGAGCTCCGCCCTCTGATCTATCGCTCGAATAAAATGAATTCGCTTTGTAAGCTATACTCAAAACACGAAAACCACCTGGATTACCGCTATGCCTCCATAGCTCGAGAGCGTAACTTACCTCAGGGCTCATTTGAAGCGGGCTCGCTTGATACTAGCGCGAACATTGAATCCCTCAACGTCAACGTACTTCTTCAAGTATGGAAACTTTTCCAACGCTCGTAGCTTCAGGCCGGCCTTTATGAAGCAGCCTGAAAGCTCAACTATAGCGCATTTGTATAGCAGAGGCTGGCTGACATGGCGGAAGAGGCGGTTAACGAGGCAGAAGGTTGCCAACTGTTCCTGCTCCTGTTGGCAGTTTTTGATGGTCTGTTGAAAGATGAAAAGTCGGTCAGTTCAGAAGTTTCCGTGTGGTAAGCCAACTTAATTGTCCCAACAAGATGCCGATACACCTAGAATATTACTGCATTCGTACCTCGATCAAGAGCTCAGCAGGCAATCGTGACTTCGTCATTTTTAGGCCTCGGTGACGGTTATTATTTTCTTTTGCGGGATTGTTGAATGTTTGATTGTGTTGTTGTAGTGTAAGATGTACTAAAGTTTTTCCGCATTCAAAATTTAGTTTTTATTTTTTACTTCTGCTATTGTTATTATTTTATTTTATTATTTTGCATTGTGCTTTATCACGAACAAGAAACCACAAGTAATCAATTTTAGACATAAAGGCTAAGACGTCAAATTCTTATCGCTTACCGTTTCGAGGCCCGGCGTTGTTCGTCTCGAGTGGCGTCCTCATCAGTCTAGTTTATATATCTCCGATTCCTTTAGTTCTGGAGGTTCCTGGCCACGATATCCAAAAACACCCACGAGGGACTCTGGTAAGGCTATCATTAAGATAAATAGTTTATCTATAGCAGGCACACCGCGTGTCCAGCCGCAGCTCGATCGGCCATAGAATCGCAAGTATTCATGAGGTTGGATACAATATCTGGCAGCGTCTGGCGCGGATATAAACGGCGTGACCTTTGGCGACAAAGTAGAAGTCGCCAAAGATACGAACGATCCCCGCCAAATGTCTCGAGAATAACAATATTATTGTGTTAACACCTTCGGGGACGCTTGGGTCCGGAGGAGGCTGAGTTGACAGACCAATCATACGCGTTCTAAGGGAAAGTGCGGGGGCTTTGACCAAAACTCCCCGTCGTTCTCTTCCTCACACGTCCCCCTCAACAACAACTAAGGGACGATGAACAAATTTCAATAACCGATCTCTAGCAAGCCTATATTCAGGAGTTTCAACTATGCAGACATCTTACTTACCCTACGAGATTCTGATTGAGGTGCGTAGGTCCTTTCCTAAGTTAAAAGTTTTTTCTAGAGTCGGGGGTGGTTAAGAAAAGCGCAACACACTAACACGAATGTGAATCTCGTTCGCAAAGATAGTCAAACATTCTCGCGGCGACCGTGAGTCCCTGAAGGCGCTGTCGCAAGTCAGTAGCCTCTTCAGAGGACCTGCGCAGCGGCTCCTCTTCGAGACACTGGACCTGTCCAAGAGCTTCGACAAAGTGGAGGATAAGCTGGCTCATATTACGAGCCACCCGAGCCTCATGAAACATGTGCGCAATTTAGTTCTACAGAACGGCGCCTTGGTGACCGAAGCTGCTTTCACGGGTATGAACACATGCGCTACTTCAACAGGATCGCGTAATCGCGTTCGAGTCTATCTTCTTACACTGACTACTCGACGATAATAAAAGAATTTGAACGCGACAGAGACGTGATTCCGCTAGACGCCGCCGTATTCCGCAGCAAAGCCACTCTAGTACAGTACCTCGAAACGTTAATCGCGGGGGCTAGTATATCGTCAGTTCTCTTGGATCTCGCATCGACGGCGTACCTCCTACTACGGCATCTCCCACACCTGCGATGTTTCCGACGTGTTCAAGGCCTCACGGTTCTACGCTGCGGTCCCTGACCCTCCGAAACGTCAACCACCACGACCTCGGCGCGTTCTTACCCGTTCCCACCTTCGGATACGAACACCGCCTTTCGCGCATCAGCGAACTCAATATAGACCTGCATGCATCTAGGATCCTCGCCGGAAGCGATCTGCAAGGAAATTCCATTCTCGATTACGTCGTGAAACATCTTCCGAGGTTAACATCGCTTGGTATATCCTTCGTCGAGGGTGGATCCTGGACCGGCGGTCCCGTCGATTTCTCCATTTTACGGCATGTACCGCTACGACGGCTATCGCTGAGCTTCATGTTCGTTTCTCACATCGACGTCCTCATCGATGAGTCGAGGGATACCTTGGAGCAGCTCTTGCTGACGGACGTCAACGTGGAGAATTCGTGGTCATCTACCTTCCTGGCCGCCGAACAAGCACGGCTTACGAAGTTACATTTAGGTGGCCTCTGGACGAAGGCGTCGGGATCGTGCGAGAGGGGGAGGCGCTGAGGTCTACAAACGCGGAAGATTTTATTGCCGTTAGAAGGCTGGTTGCACAAGTTTTGGCTCGAGGCGGCGTCGTTACGCAGGGGACGGTGATCGGGTCGCGGAGGTCGGCGCGCCAGCACTGACCTATATTGAAGAGCGATGTCAAGGTGTAGAATGTGTTTGATGAATAGCTTGCTTTATATCGAATCTGGGCAGAGGAAGGTAGAAAATAATTGGCCTGAGGGAATTTCTTTCATCTCATGGAATATGTTTGAAGCCACATGCAACTTTCTGAAGACAGAAAAAGGTGAAAACAGATTCGACGAAGAAAACTGTCGAAAGTCTATAAACATATCTTTCCCGGCTCTTTGTAAACATAAAGGTGTAATTTTTGGAGCAAAAGTATGAAACCATTTGTTTCCTTTTACCACTGACGACCAAGCAATCCCTTGTGAAAGCAGAAAAATCGTACAGATTGGATCGTGACACGAAAGAATTTGTTAAATCATGGCGCATTTTCCAACGTCGAATCCGAGTAAAAAGCTCAGCAGTAAACGTTCTCGTGTTCCTAGCCGATTATGAATACATTCCACCGTTTCCATTATGTTTTGACGGACTTATAATTTCGGAAATCTTGAAGCCTAACTCCCGAGCCATGGTGGCGACGCCTTGGCTGATAAGGCGTCCATCCTGGAGAGTCGTCTTGATCAAAGTCTTCAAGGCTTCAATATACTCCACGTTAGGTGCCGCACTAGCAGATCTGACCACGGGACCGGTAGGGTGACGACGCTCAGGATGATTGTACTCCAGCCTTGAAAGATGGACGCGTTGAAGCTTCTGCTCTGTGCACGCGCGGAAGATGGCCGCCCACAACTCTTCCTTATTTACCACAACGTCCTCCATCCAGAGTCCCGCGATGTTTGAATTCGTAAGCAAGTTGAGGAGACCCGTACCCTCTACAAAAATTTCGTACAGCCTGAGGGACATGAGAGCTAGCTCTATAAACTCGTCGACGGGAGAGGAACGTCGAAAGCCATATTTTTCAGCAGCAGGTCGTTGACGTTGGCTGTGTGCTTAACCATTTCGACGACGTTGTCGATCCTCTCCTTGTTCTCAGCAATATCATCAATCGAGAATTCCAACTCGTCGTCCAACTTGATTTCACGAACTCCTCGGAGACTTCGCCTGAGTTTCATTCTGGAGAAATTTTCCCTGAGTCCATCTGTGGGTTCGAAGGAGAAATGCTTCACCTTGCCGTCGAAATACGCGAGGTGCTCTGCGTCGACCAGGTTCGAGCTGATGGAGGTGATGCCTAGGTGAATGAACCGAGAGCGTATACGACGGTTTGTATGAGCGTTTCATGTATTTCCTCGTGCTCCACACCACCTCCGTGTCGCCGGCATATTTCTCTCCGCTGGGATACATTGCGATGATTTCCTTCAAAATCTAGTGAGTGTTTTTTGAAATTATCTATCAAAACTGTTTCTATTAGTATACTTAGAATCCAGCCCTGAACTCATAGCATCTGAATGGGAAAATCATACGCGCTCGAAGGACTAGCTTCTTCATAGATTGTAACATATAAAATAGTTATTTTCCCTCTTCGGTTCCAATGTCCAGACATATTACTGCAAGTGTCAAGTATGCGTGTTATACGTCAAATATTCCGGATCTCCCGGCGCGGCCCGTAAATGAAATACCTTCTCAAATATTTCTTTCTAAAAACCAACCTTCAGGGCCGTTGCTTCTCTTCTCAACACATTTTTATTACTACACGCTAGTTTTATCTTCTATATTACAAATGTGGCGCGTATCAATAACCATTTACACACGTATTCTTAACTAAGCATCCGGACGCTCGAGCATTACTTGTATCCTATACGCGGGGCTTAGAAGCGAGGAAGCATTGTTATCTCCTATCATATACTCTTTGCTTCGGTTGGTTTGCTATTCGTTGGATAGCTTCTCAACATGGCACCTCTTCTGGCCCTAGAGCTTTTTCTCCAGGTTTGGCCTCTCCCCACCCCAGTATTTACTCTACGTGCGCTGCGACGGTTGGAGTGGCGGGATTGTATAACCCCGAGGTATCATGACTGACACCAAAAAGATGATCAAGGAAGCGCAGGATGATATTGAAACGATCAAAAGCCTGAGCTGCGTCAACAGGTTCTTCCGCGAAGAGTGCTGCGTGTATCTATTCGGCCGTATAAGCCTCGGCGGCGGTTACGAGAATACCTTAGAAAAGCTCGATGCCTGGACCAGACCAGGTTGCACCCTTGGCAATTATTTATAAGTTGTTGAGGTAGAGGTAGATGCTGTCGTCCCAAAGTGTCTCTTGGACCCGGCCATCAATAGCGAGTACGGTAAGCTTACCAAGATACCTCGTGGCCTCTACACCATGCTGGGGGCACCAGTAGCAGCAGCTCAAGAGGAATGGAGGATGTGAATCCCAGTGCTGACGAAGCCGGTGTAACCAGCAGTGTCATTTTCTCAACTGGAAGATTGACAATTTGACACACTTGACGACTTCGATTTATACGCCTCGATTTTTATCAGCAACTTCCGAACATTGCTAGGTCACGCACCAAATGTCAGGGACCTGCATATTTATTTCGGGTCGAACTGCGACACTTTACTACGATTTGATGTGGGGTTAAAAATTCACGAACTATGTGTCGAGAGTATAGCACCGCAATGGGCGCTATTGACATCGCATCCCTCCATTCTCTTTGGTTCCACGGCTCGATAGCCTCCGGTTTCCGAAACGTTCTACAAAACGCAGATAACCTTGAACATCAAGCTATCAGTATCGAACCGCCGCCGGAATTGAACATAGCGCTGTTTGAAAAGAACATGTCACAGGTACTAAACCTCCGCATCCCGGCAGCTACTACCACCGAAGTCAAACGTGGTGCCCCTGCGTAGGTAGCTACGCGTAGCCCGCCGCAGCCAAGGGATACCCGTGGTGGAACCAAGAGTGCCAGGAAGCGGTGCGCCGCTACAGACACGTATGGAGACTACTCGCCAGCGACGACCAGCAATAAACCGTTACCTTCGTGCGAACCTCCGCGACACGGTAGCTAGAGTAAAGTGAAACTTCTACCGATCTCGGATCGAGAAAGGTGGCAGCAGCTAAGAACATCTTCACTATAGCTGGATAGACAACGACCACAAGCCGGTTCGTACCACCACGCTTAGAGACTCGGTCGGTAGGGTATACAGTACGGCGCCAACCCCGCCTTTCTGCTGAGCCGTACCTACCTAGCGATCGATCCGCGAGGAAATCGACGCAACACCTCCCCCGAACCAGCCGAGCCGTGGCTCCTAATCACAGTTCGGGATGTACTGCCGAATGGTTAAAGGGTCAGGAACTGCCGACGGCCCAAAGACTGTAGAACCGATGGTTAGGAAGCACGTGATAAAAGACGGATGAAAGTTCCACCGAATTATTGTGATATGAGCAAAAGGGAATGAATGCCTTTTTCCTTAGTTAGTCTTCGGCAATCAATTAAGCAGATTTAACCAAATCAAAGTATATCAATTAAATCAAAGTATATGAATTGTCTTGATACAAAGGAAGAAATAATCTGGTTTTCCGCCGTATGCGGGACTGTAAGCTACATATCACACACCCGGAATGTGGCGTATCCTCGCGGCGTCTAGGAAACGAAGGTATATGGGGAAAAAAAAGAGGGTTTTTTTTTTTTTTACAAAAGAGAAAGTGTTATATATATAACCAGTAAAGCACTCCGTTGGTCTCGGGAGATCATAATTGTCTGATTTACTATTCATTAACGAAAAGTCCGTAAACAATATCATATAAGCTCTATTGAATGAAAATTATATTAAGATCGTTTTCATAAATTTCTTTTCTTTCAATACCTTCGCTCTTGTTCTTTCCATTCTCGTCCCTGTATTATTTTCCCCTTTTGATCTCTTCTCATCCTTATCGTATCGTTATAATACCCAATTATTGCTCCTTGTGTTTTGTTCCTCGCTCAAATTACCAATGGCCCAACATCATCGGCACTCCCCAACCACAGGCTTGTGCAAGGCGAATATCAAAGAAAGGTCGAGGATTTGGCACACCATGGCTACTCTAATCTAATATTCCTATCCCGCTTTATGAGAGAAAATGAGCACATGTGCCTTCGACAGCGGCCATTGCACAATTATCGATTTCAATGAAAGAAATAGGTCTCGCGGATCACCAAGTGCCATACGGTACCTCCGAAACGCCTTGCATACCGGCCGCCTGGCAAATGTTAGAGTCTGTTTATTCTTGAAGATCTTGCGACGGAATGGATCGAGCATCTTGGCTTTATGCTAGATATCTAACCGGAATTTTTCGCGGAGCAGCTTGGCGCGACGCAGTGGGAGCACTATGATGGAAAGACCCTTCCTCCCATGCTGCCATCAGTGAGAAATTCGACCAGTTTCGTAACGATGAAATACTTTGAACCGCTTATTTTATTAACTCAGTCGGCGGAAACGGGCGAACTCACATTAAAGGTATGAACGTGTTCAGACGAGTGGTAATTCGAAACCCAAAGAAGAATAATCCGAACTCATATTCCGTTGGGCTTGTGATGAGAATTGCCTCGATCTGGTCCCGCGAATATACTGATGGTCATTTCGAAGGTACCTTTATCATTCTCTCCACAAAATAGTAATAGCAAAATTAATACACATGTTAAATTTTTTTTAAAAGAAATCATTAATCAAAAAAATGAATAATACTAAAAATAATTGACAAACACTTCAGTTGTGATTCTTGTGGATCCTTCTCCCGAACGGTTGCAGATCTGCAACGGTGATAATACTCTTCTAACTGAATGGGAACCCTACGGTAGCGGATTTGCCGACTTTCAACTTCTATGGAAGAGGCATCCTTTAAAAGATGATATGGCCAGAGCACCGGTTTCAGTGCATTTTCAGGAGCGAATTAAAAGCCTGGACGATTATATTCAAGATTCTACGACAATGGTCAACAAGATTTCGTTTCTTCTGCAGAAAATAGTTCTTTCCAATTGGATGGTAACCTTAGCTTTCTTAAAAGGGGATTTTTACTCGATTCGTTTGCAAAAGTTATCGAGTAGCTCCTCGAGTGTTACGGCACGCGCAGACATAGAGGACTTGATGGCGTCACGGCAACTCTTGGATCGATGTTGCAACAATGCGAACGAAGCAATTACTCATCTTGGAATCCGTCAGGATGAAAGTTTTACCTTAAGTGGAAGACTACCACCAACGATACTGAGCTCTTAGCCTGCGATTGGACGTATTTGATCCGAACACTTAGCATGCTTCAAGAAAGTACGAAAGACTGATCGGTAACCATATGACAAACATGCAAGCCCTCTCGTCCCTGAGAGGCGAAAGGCTAAATACGATGGGACAAATCATCGCTTTTGCTTTTACGCCCGCTGTATTTGCATGCGGTATTTTATCAATGGATGGCGATTATGCGATTGGTAAATCAAAATTTTGGGTATTTTGACCATTGCATTCGCCTCTTTCAGCTTGTTGCTCTTTTATACGTTATCATTAATATTACCATACCTTCCTACCGTTCTATTAAGAGCTCATGTAAAAGAAGGAATGTAAATCATCAAAAAAGGGATTATGAGAGGAACATGGTGTAATGTTTCAGGGAGCAGTAAAACCCCCCGGCTCTATATTCCTTCCCTCCTGCATCTGGAAAAATAACCGAGCCCATTTTGCCATTATATACCCCAATATGCTCCAAAATAGTAAAATTGTCAAAACGCCACCGTGCCATATCCAGTTATAAATAGGCACACCCGTTTAAAATACAAAACCCGTTTAGAATATAAAACCCGTTTAAAATATAAAATATACAGAATTAAACTATATAGCCTTATAACTCTAAATTTTTATAAGTTTAGCTCGCAACTAATAAAATAATAAACGACGACGCCTATTATTTTATTAGTTACGAGCTAAAAATACACTATTACTATTATATTATAACGCGAACTAACTAACTAACTTAACTAACTAACTAATATATATAATAATACCTACCTGCCTACCTGCCTATATAATAATTAGTTAGTAGTTAGTATTATACCTGCATACCTACATACCTGTAGAGTTAATACTTAATAGTTAGTAGTTAATAGTTAATGGTTAGTAAGTAAGCGTACTTATAAAAAGTTAACTTTGAATATTAAAAAAAAGTAAGAATCGATTAAATTATAAATTATTCGTGTACATGTATAGTTTATTTTATTTTTTTTTTAGCGTATTTCGGCGCTGCTAAGTTTTATTTTACGTTATTTATATTACTTTTTAAGGTATAGTGCTTTATTTCGCTTAATTTTAATAGATATAGGTATAAAATGATATAAAACGATATAGAATGAGCTTAGAATGGTAAAATGACCTTAGGTCCATTCTGAAGTTAAGGCATGCACGAATGCATCTGGAACTTTTCCTGATGTGCATGTCACCAGTATCGGCCCCTGACTTTTCGTTCGATATCGATCGTGCGAAGATGATATCATTCTTTCTGGCCATTTTTCTTCCACTAGAAGTATCGATCTTAGGGGACTTACCATCCGGAAGAATCGTATATTATATCTAAAAACGAGGATGAGAGAATTTTTGCGGTACAATAAAAAGTAGTGACACTAGATTTGTAGTATCTGTAGCCCTTTATCAGCGAAGCCTTAGAGTTTAAGTACTACCAAAGTTTACTTATTTTTACAACTAGAGCTTCCATGCTTCTCTCCCCGGCAAGTATTTTAGTATTTTCAAGCGTCATTCTTATTCCTTTATTTATACATTTATTATTCCTTTATTTATTTATTTATTTATTTATTTATGTATTATTCGTTTGTTTTCTTTCTTCCCGCCACAAAAAAAAAAGTAAGGAAAGAAAGAAAGGCATTGCATTGAGCTGAGAAAGAACTCGGGCTAAGTAGTATTCGAAATGAAACTAGTGTACTGGGAGAAAAGGAGGAACTATTTAATGACGAGGACTATAGTCCGAATTAGGTTGCAAAGGAACCACTGAACCACTCAAAACTGTGCTAAGCGATTCTTTCGCAATCCGAGCGGGAGTCCACAAAACTGGTCATCTTATCTGGACGTGTCTGATAACATTACTGGAATGTGCGTTTATCAAAAGTTTGCCAAAGTTTTACCAAGTTTACTACCATCAATCACACTTGTAATCAAATATCACAAACTATATATTTTAGAAAGAGCTGCAGTGGTAAAAAGCATTAAAAACCAGCGATCCTTGTCTAAACCGGTTCGCAAAATTTATTATTATTTACGTAATCTGAACAATGACTGGTTTGATTAGCCAGAATTGACGTTTAATAAATAATTTAATAGAATGGGTTCATTGAAGAATGATTATGATAGAAAACACGGGTATATACAGAATAAAACAAGTTAAATGAATGGAACTCTAGATTGTGGGGACTTCATGACCGTCTCATTACCTTCCAGAGCAGCGATGTAATTAAATGTCAATAAACGGAAATCCAATTCCATCTCTCCAATCATTTCAACAATAAGCGTATACTCCATTCCTATCGCACCGAAGGTAATATGTGTCGAGGTCGATGGCTGCATGTCGTAATGTTTACTTCAGCGTTCGAACCAAACTTAAATATCGTCGTATCATCGGCACAATCCTTGGGAGAGCAGCTAGGTAGATATTTACCACTAAGATTGGTATTAGTGGAACTTGGCGAGATTAACAGCGAGAACACTAAGGAGATTTTGGAAAGGGAAAATAAAAACCTCAGAGCTGAAGCTGCCAAGTTTAGCTTGAACCTTCAATCAATGAGGATCTCGATCGTCGACCCGAAATTGGATACAATTCGCTCGTTGTAAGATTTGGTAAATTTTCTTGTTTGATAGTGCCGGCAAAGCCAATAAGTTTCCGGTGATCATAAGGATTGCAGATCGCTAACTCAAATTCCAGCTCCAGAGTCTATTTTGCGGAGGGAAGTTAATTTGACCCCCATATAAGCTTATCAGCTGCTACAGTAGTGTAGTTCTCCCTTCTTATCTATATAAGACACCTATGGCATTACAGAGTTGCGAAATACATAAACCGCCGTAATCCCTTTTTCCATCTCTGTAATCCTCATAATACCGATGGTAAACACTGGACACTTTCAGAATGACCGATCTAGAAAACCATGAGGGCTACTTCAACGCTCACGAAGATGGCTCGATATCTCTCACCAATGTCGGCATTATACCACTTACTATAAATCCCTCGCGGTGTCCGCCCTGTCATTACGCTCCATCAGGCATCGCAGAGGCGAACGAGCTCATCGCGGCCGCCTACAATGACGACACTGAACTGCTCGTCTTGCGCGACGTCACGAAAGAAAATTTCACCGCGTTAAAACACTCCCGCGCGAGGGCCCGACAGCATCACCGCTTTACTACCTCAAAGGACAAGAAATCCTCGCGATCCGGTTCACACCTAGCTTTCTAGAGCTCGGGTGACTCACTCGACGATGGGTAGTTTCATCGGTCTAGCTATGAGCCATAAATTCCACTACCAATATTCTCACAAGCTTACGCCGCTGGGTATGTCGACGTGGATGCTCGCCGACGGCGTAGTAGCTGAAGCGGAAGATGTTTCAGACCTCACGGGAGGGGATGTGCTTCGCTCCCTACCGTTATTTTCGAAGTTGGTACTGCTAGCGCGGAATCTCTGACGAGGCTGAGGATAGACGCGGCGTTATGGCTTACGTACCACGCGGACGATTTGAACGTCAAGTGTGTCTCCTTTTCGCAGTGGATAAGAAAAGCACCAAGATGGTGATCGAAAAGTGGTGTATTGGCGGGACGGGGGTACCGATCCGGAAGCAAGAGGTGTTGATCGAGCGACTTCGAGCCTGATTGGGAGCTATCCTGGGGAGAATGCAGCGATGCATACTCCTATGATAATGAGCCTGGTACGGTTGAACTCAACCGGGGAGCTGCGTCACGCACAGACTGGACACTACCTGGAGCTACAGGGTTAAGGTGCGCCTTTGATTTTAGGGTTTGAGGATATGTTCGATGTACGGTGGGAGCAAGTAACTAAAGGAGATATGTTCTTTGGTGATGAGCTCTTGCAGGGTTAGGGAAGAAAGTTTTCGCGAGCGCTTAACGCGGGATTTTCATTTTTTTTTTTTTTTTTTTTTTTCTCTTTGGGCATTGAGTTATGAATTTGGTTATGAGTTGCTTGTACTCCTTAAGAGACTTTAGAACTCCTGTATGGAGGGAGATACAGACGGGTAAAAAAAAGAAAAAAAAAAAAGCACTGTATCCTCAACCACAGTTGTCTTGCTAGTCTCACATTCACTCCATGTATATCCGCTGGTTGGTATGCGCCTGTTTAACAAATGCAGTCCGGGGTTTAATCGTATAGAAATCTAATATTGCTATATTTATCCTCAGCAGGTGCCTGACCCTCCGGATAAGCAATATTTTATAGCCTTCTCTGCCTAACCGTACTTCAAACGCGTCCGTCTGTATGTAGCGACGACATGTCTCGCTAGTTCTCTTAGAGATTTGAAGCCGCCGTTGATGGCAAAGACTAACGTGGCTGCACAATTTTCTCGATCAGTGTAGTTGTCTTCAAGCGGAGAAAAAAACGCGGCGTGGAGCACCCGCACGCGCTAAAGGTATCTCTGTAGTGCACGCGTAACATTAGCAGCCGATCGAGTTTGAGGCCCCTACAGCTGTCGCAGATGACGCGCCAGGAGTTTCAAACATCCCAGACGTCTTCATACGGAGTTTTGGCCCGTTGAGTTCGAGGCTGGTTAGCGTCATCGTCGCGTTTAGGAACTCAAGGAAGCCGTTCCCTTCAACGAGGATGGCTCCACACAAAGAAAGATGACTTAGCTGCGTGACGTGTTTTAGCGGGGCGAGGGGCACGGGGAACTGGACGCCATCCCTTCGAATGCTGTGTCTGTGTCCCACTTTAACCTCTCTAGGTTCTGAATTGACGGTGAGAATGTGATTAATTGAGGCCAATGTTCAGGCAAGAACTGACCGACGTCGTTCGGCATGCCAATTTGCTGATATTAAAGACTGCCTTGAGCCCACGGAGTCTCCTAGGTTAGTCTCTAAGGCCTCCACGCTAAATTCCCTTGGGTATTCGTCGTCAGGAATCAGGATATGCGGCCAACGCAAGCATGGTGGGTCTATGTAGGGGATTCTTAGGGTTTTGTATTCTAAACGGGTGTGCTCATTCATGCCTAGATGTGGCACGGTGGCGTTTTGGCAATTTTACCATTTTAGGCATATTAGGGCATATTGGGGTATATTGGGCATATAATGGCAAAATGGGCTCGGTTATTTTTCCAGATGTGATTGAATAAGGAAATGACCGAGTGGTTATTTAAGCAGAAGTTCCGGCGGGAGCGTCATCGTAGGCCGCTAACTGGAAGACATTAACGAAAGCTGGCGATTTAGCTGGGTCTAAAGATGTCTCATTTGCGAGGTCTTGATCTTTAACTTGGAAAGCCGATGCAATGTGAAGCAAATATTGCCAACTTCCTAGAAATATTACGGTAAAATCAGAATGATACTATACAAGAAAATACGGAATGAGGTTGAGGCTTTATATATAATACCTCTCGGCTGGCTCAAAGTAAATTTATTATATGGACTGATTTACCAGTTTAATGACATGCTGTCCCGTTGATACATAGTATGTACCAGTATTGGATTTGCCAATTAGCTGGGTATTGATACATTGACGACGTGAAACTTGGCGTAAAAATCGGGAAGCGCGCTCTAAATTTGCCCGCAATTTCTATTCTAAACATGGACGCCGAGCTTGAATTGAATTAAGAGAATGAATAGCCAACCTATAAAGCCACTGTAGTATCTCAGGATATCATTTTTTTTCTCTCCTGCGGTTTCATTCTGTTCCTCTCCGATTCTGCTCCAACTGATTTGCATGTTAAACCTTTCGCACAGAATCGAATGCTATAGCAGATCATTTTTCCACAAAATCGATCGCTACTTTTCCAAAGCCAGAGGTTTCATTAACCAGTTTTTGTTGTCCCTCCAGAAATTAACTTTTCCCGGGTCGGGCTGCGCTGAGGATCTGCTAGTCGAGTCTCGTGCCATTTCGATCTTTGGGCTAAATTGGTAGGCCTTCACTGTTTAGCGCTGGTATATACATGTACTACAGCGACTATTGATTTAGCCAATTAAGTTATTTATTGATGCTTCACGACACCGTGACAAAGCGTGATTTATCAAGTTGGAAGTGGCCACTACCATAGCCCGTCCCCAAATGCGTCCCTGACAACGATTTACATGGGCTTGAGCTGAATGGAGAGAATGCATTACTTCATCACCGTGAGCATTGTAGTGTTGGTATTCCACTATATTCTATTTCTTTTACCGTAATCTGTTTCACTTTAATCTGTTCTTCATTCTGTTTCCCCGCATTCCGTTCTGTCCCAGCCTCTTCATGTTTTTCATACGTTCGCGCGCGTATTTCAATGGTGCGCTAACTCTTCCTCAGGATTGGTGTACTCCGGCTAAGAATACTTTACGACCATCGCGGCCAGCGGCAAATCGGGAGGCCTTGACTGTTCAGCACATGCCGGCAAACACGAACCTCATCAGTGCTCCTCACGACGTACAGAATCTCTGAATTACGACCCCGCCGCGGGTAAGGATCTCGGTAATTAAAGCTCTAAAGGCTACGATGTCGTCGTCGATGGGAGACGTGAAAAAGAAATCCCACTCGGAGTCGGGCGCGTAACTGTCCCAAAAGTCCTCTAATTTCCTTCAAGTTTCAGCAGTTTCAGTCCCCGAGACCCGCACTTATCGAAGATGGCGCCCCAGGATTTTGTAGATCCCGGAATCCTTCCGACGTCGTATACATGATATGCACTGCAAGCCCCGCCTGCGGAGGGAAAAAAAAGGATCTAGACATGCATTGATCCACTATAACCGCGCTGATTGGTGTTGGGCGCTTCCTAGGCATGGATCAACGCGATTGAACGAGCTGTCCTGGAGGGTGGAGGTATTAGGGAATGTGGGTGAGTGAGGCTCTGCTCGGTAGCAAAATAACCTTCGACGATCAGGGTTTTCCTTGGACTCTCTCTGAAAAGCTTCCACGGCGTAATTCTTAGCAAATCAAAGTTAAGGCTCGGTCTATATTCAACTCGAGTATGCACATATACCCATCTTGCCTTCCCATTGAACGCGGAAACTCGTAGCCGTTGACAGTGCAAGCGTGAGCGTGTTTTGGATCAGGTCTTGGACTGGGGTAAAAGGCTGGAATTTCAATCAATGGGCTTGAAAATACCTATACTAGATCCAATTACACTTCATCGATCTCCTTTGCTTCTTATACCGCTTCAGTTTACACGATATGACCCGTAAGTCAAAAACTATATTCGATATTCCGTACACCGGCGTCAAATAACTTTTGTCAATTAATTAGTCAACCAAGCTACTGACTGGTATTCGAATTGATGATTCATTGTTCTGGTTCGGCCTTTCAGTCTGAGCTTCATGAAACAGAGTAATTACCGAGTCAGTATATCTTATTCGAGTTCACCATACGCTGGATATTCGGCATTCTGGAATGTTTGCCTTCCGCTGTAGGAATAACTTGCGTAGAAAGGAATCGAGGATTTTAGCCTATAGACACTCTTTGATTCACTATATTCTGGCTCCACCGCAATAACCACGCGCCATTGGCCAGCGGTATAACATGGGCTAGGGTTATAGCGCCATGCAATTATAACCGAATTTTGCATGAACTGAGGCTCCGCAAGCGGACGAAAAAAAGAGCTTATTCCCTGGTTTATTCTTACGAGGTTTAAGCCCCTGTTGCGATTGGCTGAGTGGCCAGGCGTAAGCATAAGGCGTAACTAAAAAGTGTCAAATTGTCAACTCCGGGTATTTGATAAAAGTCTTCACCCCTATATTTCAACTTTCGACTTTCGCTTCAACGGACTTGAATCACAATCTTCAAGGTCTCATTTTATAATACTAAATCTTACCTTTATCTTCCCTTCGGGTTTTCCTAAATTTCATTTCTTCCAGCCTCGAGGGAAAAATTCACCGTAGTAAATAGAAAATGCCTCCGGTGTGGTCACCCCTAACCGAGGCCATCCAAGAAAACCTCCGCCGCTTCATCAGCCGTCGCGGCCTCAACACCTCCAACCCCTCGACGCCGCAGGACTACCTCTACGTCCAGTGGAAGAACCCCGGCGACATCCTCTCCGTCCTCCTCCTCCTGGGACCCGACATCGTCCAAAAGGCCATCGCGCAGCTCGCCGGCCGCTCCGTCGTCCCCGTATCCTTCTCGTTCGGGTGGGTCGCCTACGCCGTGAGCGCCATAATGTCGGCGTTCGGCGACGGCACGCTGATGCCGGACACCGACATGGCCAACACGCTCGTCATCGGCGCGACTCCGGCCACATACGCACGACGAAAAGCTGGGTCCTCGGCCGCATCCTGCGCGATCTTGACGGCGCAGTCGACAACGAGATGGAGGACCGCGAGGACGAGCACGTTACGAATCCTGAGGATGAGAAAAACCGCCATCGGATATCGCAGCAGCCGAAGAAACCGTGGGAAGCGCTCCGGGTGAGCGTGTACGAGGTGGACCCGGAACCGCCCGCGGACCATGGCGTGCCCGTGTGCGATGGGTGTGGTACACTGGTTTCATTGCCATCGCTCTGCAGCTGTGTATATCTATTATTCCATGGTGCTTTCACTCCGACCGCGATTGGAGTTGCTTTCTAATCACCGCTTCGGGTAATTTCCTCGCCGCGGTTGGCGGATCTCTGCCGCAGTGGCGGGAGGAGAAGTGGGCTTGCCCTAAAAAAGGCGGCGCGACTGTAACGCTGACACAAGGAAACGGCGCTAGGCATGCGGTCGTTATAAAGGGGAGAAAAGGTGTAGGGCTCGACTGGAAATACTCGCGCAGGCAACGCGCGTAAGTCATGCGAGCTGGCTGACGAGAATCGCCTGTGCCATCCTGGCGCTCTTCTGGACGGTGTTCCTGATCACCGTATCGGGAATCAAGAAAAACTCCTGGTACATCCTCGGCGTCGGTTTCCTCGGCTCCATCCAGAACCTCTTCGTCGCGGGTACAAGCGACCACCATCAGCGCAGGGAGTGCACCTGAAACTCGTCGAGGTCATCACGGCCAGCCGCGTAAAAGACACCTTAAGGCAGTTAGAACAGAAACACCAGTACGTCGGAACATCGCTACTTAACGTTTTCTTCCCCGGCGGGTTACGGTGTAAAGGCGAAGAGCTGCAATTCTGGCAGGCCGCTATCGAGAAGAGGCGCGAGCCAAATAAGTTTGGTTCCAGGTTGACCTTATACCGCATGTACGTTGGACCCCGCAACGATGGATCGCAGAATATCAGCGCCTAGAAGGAGCGGTTGATTATATTTCTTGTTTTTTTTTAATCGAGATATAGCTTAGCTCTTGTATTAAGTTTTGCTTGGAAGCGTTAGTTGAGGGTTAGCAAGTTGGAGCATGATGTAGCTTATTTCACATAATGATTCAATGACAACATAGCGGGCGAGGATGTCACAGAGTCAGATTCTCCCCTTCAAGGTTAACTAAAAGTTGACGATATTGCGCACAACAAACGTCGGCCACGATCTGAATTCCATATTTCTCTTTCCTCACTTGTTTTTGACATAACTAGACCCGGGCAGTCCGTTCAAGCTTTTAGCATCAGGCAGGTCCCGGGAGTTTACATGGACGCTTGCCAGGGAGGGATGTCACCGGCGGATGTTACACTGTGCTCCGGTAGAAAGAAGGGCTTCGATACGCTGGGGCGATGCTCGAGAAGGCTGAAGAGGGATGTGGTACTGCGACAGGGGTATATGGGTAGCGGATGCGGTTGTGTAGGCGCTGTGATCTGGACGAATGGACTGACAGTTGATAAGAGAGGCCCTGGGGGTGGATAAGGTCTCAAAACGAGTCCCTTTACTCAACAAAATGAAATTGATTACTAGAATATAAAATTGTATTGCTTGATAAGTCATTCCGCTATTGTTGAAAATCTATCCTGTAGTAGAAAGCTCAAGCATTTTGTGATAAGGTGGAATTAGTAGGAAGCGTCAATATTTTAAACTTAAGCAGCTAAGCACCATTGACGAGTCTCACGCGACGACTTTGAGTCTGAAATAGATAGGCTGAGGAGATTTCAATACAGTACACCAAAGCCATGATCCAGAACTAACGCCCATGAAGCAACCCCCCCCCCCCCCCGGCCCCTTTTTATTTTTTTTTATTTTCCTAGAACAAGATTGTATATATAACTACTGGTAAACGGTCATTAATCAACGTCCACATACTAATCTTCACTCTCGCTGCTGAAATAAACAATCAGTGGAGGCAGGTGACTGCAGAAACGGAGTGGGGTAGTCGTACCAGTACCCGTGTGGAGGTGCCTGGCAAGGGTTGCCCAAGAATCGAAGTCTTGTCGTCTGGAAGCGTACAAGTTCGGTCTCGGTGACGTATGACGGCAACTGCCATCGAAGGAGAGATATCCCTTAGGACCGTACGAGTACCCTAGACTGCTTACCGCCAGCATCGAGAGATTGAGCCCGAGGCACGCGTCGAAGACGGCGGACCAGCTGTTGTGCGAAATATCGAGAGATTCGTCTACTTCCAAGTAAACGCAGGCCATAGCGAGCCGTCTGAGATTTCGGCAGCTGAGGAGGACATCACGGAAGTGGGATTGAGCGGTAGCATGGGCGAGCTTCCTTTATCCCCTTCGTCTTCTTCATCTACCAAAGGCGCCCTGAGGTACTGGTGGTAGATGCGGAGGCTGGTAGATGCGGAGGCTGGTATAGTGCGGCCTGCGCGGACGGTGAGTCCCCTGACGTGTTACCCAAGGTGAGGAGCGCTGAGAGCGGTGAGCTTCATGATCGCCATCTCCAGCGGCCCATCGATTGTCACCTCACTGAAGAGGCAAAACTGGACGCCTTCGCGGAAAATGAAATTGACAACGGCCATTTCCGCGATTCCTCGAAAAAGATAGATTCGGATAATCTGCAGCAAAGAGATGGCGTTAGTAGAGAAGTTGCACGAAACTTCTCTTGAACGGGAACCTGAGGCACTGGCAGAAGGATTTCGGGCGGTAAACGCATCTTGGGAAACGCTTGGGATGGAAGGAAATGATATAAGTCGTGAGATATCGATGCAGTTGTTATTCGAGGGCTGACGGTGTTCATTGGTGATATTGATGATGCTGGTCTTTGGTGGAAGAATAGGAGGGCATGAAGAAAAAAAAAAAAAAAAAAAGGGGGGAGGAGGCACAATAAATAAATAAATATAAAATAAATAAATAAAAATAAATATATAAAATAAATAAATAAAATAAATGTATAAAAATAAATGTATAAAAATAAATAAATGAATGAATGAATACTTTTCTAAGGATTCATGCCGTATGTAGGCCAAACAGCTTCTTGAGTTCTATTCCGATCTATAGGATTAGCCGTCACCTTCCGCCCTCTCACGGACGGAAGCGATTAACGCGGATGCGGCGTCAAAGTCCTCCTGGCGATGTGAGCACAGCGTAGATATGAAGGCCTCGGAACTATCGCCCAACTGCAAGTGCGGCGGATGGTACCGAGAGAAGCCATGCGCAGGCTCTGTAGATGCAGGCTCTCTATTGCCTCGAATACCTCCACCCAAGTTTCCGCCTCTGTCGTCTCAGTGTCTAGCATCACGTTAACGAGCGCGAGCCCTTCCAGTCATTGAAAATGTAATATGAATGCCTTAAACCAGCCGCCCGGCCGAGTAAGAGCGACGATAACTCGACGACATCAAGCTGCCCAGTCGGAATACGCTGCAGCGGTGAAATAGATATCGGCGCGGAGCTATCGATTTTTATGCATACTTCGCGGACGCCTTTCGTGATATCCGTTAGGAAACTGAAGATCGTGGAAGGGGACCTCTCGCCGCCCTGTTCCCGAAGGCTGACGTCATCAATATCGACGCGTCGGATTCGCGATAGGTTACTCGTCAGCGCGGTCGCGTCGCCGCCGGTCCATTCCAGGAATGCATTAGCGATTCCTTTTATTATCGCCTCGTCAAACGCGTCGAAGCGGTCCCACGGAATTTCTTCATCGAGATACAGCTGAGATTCGGTAATTCTTCACATGCAAGACACGCGACGATGGTTTCAGCGAACGCGTATTGGTACTTCGACTGGAAATAGAAGTGCCCGAAGCTGTCATCAACCGCATAAAAATCTAGCTGCCGTAGTGACAATCACGATGCGTAAAGTAGCAGCTAAGGGTTCAAACAAAGGCTTTTGCATATTTGTAGATGACGGAGAGAACTGCGAATAAGGGAGCGGCTGTTTGATCCCATGAGTACACCACGAATGCACAGTCGAGGGTTTAATTAAATGATGGCGGCTGCTTACAATCAAGCACAGCATCGGGAACTATAACGCTCGACCAGATGCATAGCTCCCTAATATACCGTGCTACAGGCACGAGCGCTTGGATCTTCCTGGCGGTGCGCTCCAATCCTCCGGCGATCAACACACCCTTGAACAGCCGCGCTTGAGCTGCGTGCCGGAAGAAGCCGTTGACCAGCGCGAGCGTGCGCAAGTCGTCAAACGGTGTTTGCGAGACGACCTAACGAACTACTGTAAGCCTGTCCAACAGTGGCCGAAAGCGCCGATTCTTTGATCTCAGGCAGGACTAGCTGTTAAACTTACACATAGCAATATCTCAGTGGGTAGTTGAGCATGACTGCGGAAAGCGAGTACTGCCCGTGTTCTGAGTTGATGTAAGATGCTCGATTTCTTCCCCCGAAGGGTAGCAAGAAAGGGAGTTCAACTTGCTCAATTTGAAAATGCTAAGCAAAGCCAAGAGGATGCCGGCGCTAGGACGCAAGGCGACGATCTATTCCGCTCACAGCAATCAGATCCAATCTTATCTTATCGCTCTCCACCTATGTTATCTTATCTTATCTCATCGTATATTTCCCGTTGACGTGAGTTCCATCTACAAGGCGAATTTCTCTTTTTAAAAGAACCAACCTCCGATCTTTTCTCGTAGACTTCACCAACGTAGGATCACGTTCATCTACAGTCACTATGCGCCTCCCAGCCGAAATTTCCTCCAGGTAAGCTCTTGCGTTAATCGCATCTACGAGTCTCTTCAATCTACTCACCATGCGAGGTTCGTGTCGAGGGCAGATCATAGACAGCGCCGACAGGGGGAGTTATCGCGGCTCTCTCTAGTTAACTCTCTGTTCTAACATGGCGCGCAGTCTCGGCTCTCCAAGCGCGTCGAGCTTAATGGACCCCTCGAACCCGTAATGGAGAAGCTTCAAGATCTCGACTTTTGCAATATGGTGAAACATGTCGAGGTGATTGCCATCTGTTTGAGGAGCATCATACCTAAGTGGTTCTTGAAAGGTATGCTTTCGAGTATTTAATTCAGTCATTGGTTGGGCACGGTGCGGTTGTGAATGATTCCGAAAGAAAAGGGAGAAGAAAGTAGAACGAAAGAAACATTGCACATATCAGCGTTTGCTGACGCTACGCGGTTACCTCAAGGCGTTCCGCAGGACAGTACCAAGTTTGCCGAGTGGGCGAATGGGCGTCTCGCGTACGACGCGGCTCGAGGATTCTTCAACGCCTTGAGGGCCTTCATCTCCCCTTCCGCGGCCAAGGTTAAAGAAAGCTGTCTCGATGGGCTAAAGACAAGACCTGAACCTCGAAATTTCGAAGCATTTCCTGTGTTTATAAACTCCGACTCCTTGCCGCCTCTCGTAGAATTTCCCGCCATGAAGTCTCTAGGCGTCAGAGCAATGCAAGAACCCTGCAGCGGTTTCAAACGTACTAGTAGAGAGGTAGGTGATATTGCGGCAGCCTTCCGCCTGGGAAGTCGTAGCGTCGATGTATTGAAAAGCAATGTTGCGAGGATTACTAGTCTTCATCTTTACAACGCCGATTTCGTTTACGCAGAGGAGCCGGCTCTCCTCTGGAACAAAGCGGGTTTGAGGACCTCTTCAGACTAGTGTCTCCTACGCTATAAACACCCGTCACCTACGTCTTTATTGCGTGTCAAATACCGCGGACAGCCGTATCCTTTCCTTTTCCGGGCTCCACCTACCTCTCCTCACTAAACTCGAGTTGAGCTACGTGGTGATCTTTGCAGCGGAAGACGGCGGGGATTTCGCAAGCTTCTGGCTCAGCTGCCAGAGGTTAAACGATCTTAGGGTAATGCTTAAACCTGTCATTAGCCAGACCTTTAATCAGGCGGTCTTTAGTATAATCTAGTCACTCCAGCGGTCTTACTCTTATTTTATTTATTTATTTTATTCCATGCCTTCCTTGACCTTCCCGCGTTCATGTAATTCTGATGGCGAATATTTATTATAAATTACACAACCGAGCAAACTCCAGCCGCAAACTCAGCCACAGACTGACTTCATGCTTCCTTGGATGGGTTCATCAAAGTTGATCATATGATCATGACGAAGGAAGGCAAGCTGTTAATTAATTCGAAGAATTGGGTTGGGGCGGTTGCTCTTTTTTTTTTTTTCTATTGCTATAGAATTATCTGTTATGCCTCGGTCTTCAGTTCTAACGCTTCTCTTTTCCTTTCTATGTATTATCACGCCGCCGTTTGTGTTCCGTCACGAGCAATACATAGGTTAACGATCTCTATTTGTACGAGATGCATTGAAAAACAAGACTATCATTTCAATATATCCCTATCGTAATATGTCGCGACGTAGAGAAGTAGTTCTTGATAACCATAAAGCCCTTTAGCTGTTAAGGTGCCTTTTAATACGGAAATGAGATCCCTTGAACAAATGGGCGTCGGAAATTGTGTTCCAGATATCTTAGCTCCATATCCCCCATAGCAGATTCACAGAGCGATGGTATCACCGTAGCCTATTCTCTTAGAAACTTTCAATTCCATACTATAGAATATGGCTTGCAATACTAGTCTTCCCATGGTCTAGATTTAGAAACGTACATATGGTAACCCTTACACAAATAACCCGTGAAGCTTCTTATTTCATTTGGTTCAATTTAATTATATTAAAACGTCCACCTATCTATATATATATTAGAAAGGGTTTTCCAATACTATAAACAGAATTCTGCATCTCGTGGGATCTCTTCAATCTCTACTGCGGTGTCCGTAGTATATTAAAGATGTTTCATACGTATCTGGCTACTCAAGTAGTTATTCGCTCTTTTAAATTATGGGTTAAACTATCTGAGCCTGTTGGTGTTACATCATGAGGCGATAGCTGTCATTATGCCTTCTACCGGGGATCTATATTGGCTCTTCGTATATCAATTAGATATTTCGGCTTCACAGCAAATGTCAGCCTTAGCTTCACTCCACTGTAATAAGACCTTCGGCATAAGTAAGCAGGAGTCTAGAATTGCTGGCCAATGCTTTCCACTACGTTGATTCCATTAACAAATAGGCGGGGTTCTATATCTTAGGGTTTCCAAGAAGGCCCAGGCCATCACAGTTGCTCTCCTCAAAGTTTCTGGAATATAAATTAGTGCAGCGTAAAGTTTTCGGCTCTCGATAATTCTCCTCGCACGACATGACGGCGCTCAAGACAAATTAAGCTCCAACTCTACTTCTCCGATCGAAACCTCCGCTTCGCGTTCTTTGGTTCACAGTTCCACTTAAACCCTCGCATAAATTCCGATCACAAACTTTCCCGAGCAGAGTATGCTTACGAAAACTATCACTACGGTCGTTGTCACGATCGTCATCTGCTGACAAACACAAATATTATTAACTACTTAGTATCAGGAACGATGGATTCAATTAACTATACCAAAACCAGAATATAGATCTTTTAGCCGCGTTCTTTCTCCGATTTCTTCCTCTGATGAAAGTACGTAATAAACCGGGCGTTTGAAACAGTATAATACAGACTAAGAGAGATATCTGATTCCTCAAGCCGATGCCTTCAGTCGCAAAAAGAGCAAGGAAAAGCAGCGTCCAAGACAGACGTGCTGGGATAAATCTCTCGGTGATGTCATATCATCCCTTGCAGGGCAGTCCATTACTACTCATTCCCTTTCACTTCATACAAGGAGCCTAGAACCTAAACACTGTGATAGAGTTTTTGGTGTTGTCAGGGGAGAATACAACACAGATGGATCTTTGTCCCAATAATGACGTCCTCAGGCCTCTAGTCCGTCGCCATCCATATAACAAAGAAGTGATCTATGAAAAACAGAAGAAAAAAAATAAGCAATACAGAAGGATCGGATAAAGAAATCCTATTGTTTCAGTTCTCCATAGCCAACAAAATTCTTTAGTGTCAAGCGATCTTGAGACATTTCCAAAGCGAGATGCACACCCAGGTATTAGTCAAAGCCGTTGCGATCGTTACCATTGTATTATCGGGGGCGAATACCGTTCATGCGATATGGCCAGCTCCAACCGCTGACGGCACCTGCGAGGAGAAATTATACTACTGCTCGCAAAACGTCGAAGAGTGTATGTTTCCGCGCGATACTCCGGCTGTGGAGCGAAGCAATCCTGCCATAGTAAGTCCTAAGATAATTTCCATGCTCTTTTTCAACAAAAATAATACATTCTGATATGAAGTGTTTTACCGGTTTAGGTCTGGAAGTGCGTGAATAAGGAGCTTAAGCCATTTATGGACTGTGGGAGAATCGGACCGAAACGTATCCACGAGAACGTCAAGTCTTGGGTATGCGACGCGGCTGCTCAGAACGGATTCATGTATAAATGCGTTGCAAAGAAATAGATTCGTAGGCAAACTTGTGGGAGCTGCTGCTTTAAAACTCAAGCTAGAGATATGGCTTATAGGAATCAACTGACCAATTCGCATCCTCAAAGGCGCCTTCCATTTAATTGATGGGAAGCAGGCTGGAGAGCAGCATTGTGACGCAGAAGCAAGTAAATCTTGGTCTGAACATATTATTTGTAATTATGAAATCTACCTCTTAGGAACAAAATACCTAGTCGTGATTATTTATTTTAAGGATCTTCCCGCGAATATAGAATAGTACTATGTACGTGTAACATTGCTCAGGTAGCCTGAGGCTGCTTTTTTACGAGATAAAATTGATGTAAGGCTCACAAAGTAGCTGAAACTTGAAGACGCCAATAATGTATTGGCAATGAGGCAGCTTTATCGCGCGGAGTAGGATCGTCAGTCTGGGCAAGCCACTGCATATGCACTAGCTCTCGGCCCGGGGGCGATAAAGTCTTGGCAAAGCGGAGTAACCACAAAATCTCCAAACACCGCGGAGATCTCAAAGAAGGATTCAACCAGACAGGATCATAATGCTAAAAAGGAGGCTATTTTCACATTGTTTTCTCTTCAATTTCAATGATTGCCCTGTAACGTTAGGCTACTAGTGCAGGGTCCCTTACGTTTTCCGTCAAGCTATCTTCCCAGCTTTTTAGACTAGCGAACGAGGGTATCGTGTCGCTTTTAAGAATGGTCTGACTAAAGAGGTTCCGATACCAAAACCGGAACAGAAAATGGGGGTCAGCGTCGTGAGGGGTAATGAGATAACAGCTCGTAAATCCAGTTCACGCAAGTATCGACGACGACGTTAGGGGAGGAAAGCATCTAAAGCTTAGTGCATATAATGAGAGGGTCTAGGATATCTTGTTAGACCTCAGGAGCTTCGGTTAAGACGATAAAACGCCCTCACCAGTGGCTAGCTTCATGCATCTAAGATAGCAATAGGAGTTCAGGTGAAGATTGAAATGAAAGTGCCTAACGCGACTAAGTATATTTCGTAACCAGTACACTCGGAACCGGCGACTTTCTGGAATTGCTGTCCTCGGTCCGCTGAAGATCGTATTTTCAGATCAAAAACTGGGGATGCTTGTTTTCAAGTGATTACCTACTCTAATCGCGCCTGAGACATCCGTGAGATATTGTGTGAAACTTCCCGGCGGACTATTAAAAGCCGTCATTGAGATAAATGAGAAAGTTCACTCATGGATATCAACAATAAACCGTCATTATAAAATACAACGTACCCTATTTTTGAACGGATACTTTACACGAGAATGTTTGAGGCAATGCATGGCTGAGATAGGAGATATCGAAAATGTCATGAATTCAGAGATCGCAATACTAATACGGCAAGAAGCTTAGTCGTCAATAGTAAGAACTCATTCTATAGAAACATACATATAACGAGATGCGTGTACTGCCATCTAGTCTACAAGACCACATTAGCCTTGAATTCCATTCTCAGAGCTAAATTCAAGGCAACAACTAGCCATCTAAAAATGAGACAATCCACCCTCGTCGCAGCCTCCGCCGCGCTTTTCGGCTTCCACGCGAACGCCTGGAACGGCACCATGCATGTCAACGGCCACGACATCTGCTTCCACCCAGGCCAATGCCTCTACGACTCCTGCCGCATCAACGTCGACTGCGACGGCATCCTCTCCTGCATAAACTCCCAATGCGACCTCGACGAATCTACCTTCTTCGCAGCAGATCTCCCGCATAAGGACTCCAAGTGCAATACCAACGCTGACTGCCATGATCCGCTATCCTGCCTCAACGGGAAATGCGATATTGACAAGGCTTTGTTCCCGGTCATGGGACCGACCTCACAAATCCCGGGCATTGCCGCTTCGACAAGTGCCAGGAAAATGGAGACTGTGCTGGAAAGTTGAGTTGTATAAATGGACGGTGTAATATCGATATCATGGGAGTACCTGGGGTTCCGGTTTGTACTATAAAGGGACACTGCAGACACGATAAGTGCAGGAAGAATCGCGATTGCGTGAAACCATTTGCCTGCGTCGAGGGAAAGTGCGATCTTCCTCTGTCGGAGGACTAAGAGCGCAGACTATCGTGCCAATTACGGATCCAAACCTCCTTACTCAGTCGCTTTATTCCCACGGATGCTGATAACTAGCAGAGGTAATATCTATACTAAAGGCATCTTGTACTATTGTATTAATTGCTTTGATACGTTATTCTTCTGGAAATAAATAGAATCAATAGAACTTACTGGGGTAATATCGAATTAGAGTAGACCATGCAATGAATCCGGGCTTGAAGAGGCTCTCACTGAAAACTTCGTATACTCATTCCTCTGTTATACAATATCTCGTGGATGATCACAAGAGTCGGGCAGACGGATCTCGAACATGGCAGAACGTCCGAGAAATTCCTAGCACGATGACGCAATGAAGCCATCCTTCCACATTATTCGAGCTTTCGAAGTTGCAACTTCTTTAGGCCATGTCTTCCATAGAACCTCTTCAATCTCCAAAAATACCATTCCTCTCAGATAGCAAACATATCAAATACACAACCACACCCCAGGGGGAGAGGCTTTATCTGAAATTCTATTACACCTTCAAAATTATCGTGTGACTTTTTAACACTCAGATCGCTGTCTCTATTATTGCGCTTCTTTTTCTTCCTTTGCCATGAAGCTGCCACGGGAAATCTACATGCAGGTAAGCGACTGCAAAGGTTTTATCAAGTACTGGTATATATTGTGACTTAGCACTTCTTCAAGTTATAGCTGTCGCTAACCAAGATCTCCAAGATTATCTCCCAAGTAAGGTACTTTAATGATCGGAGTAGGACTGAACGTCTCGAGTTACTTTGTAGCCTTTCAAGGGTCAGCCGCTTCTTCAACGGCGAAGCGCGTTCTCATCTATTCGCTAGAACTACCATCGGTTCTTCACAGGAACGAGCTATTCTAAAGCTGCCGTTCTTATCTGTACCAGATATCGCCAAGCATGTCAAGGAAGTATGCATCCTGAGCATTGCATTTTTCCCTGAGGAGTTCCTAGACCTACATAGGTGAATCTCTCACACCAATGAGGAGAGAGGAAAGGGATGATCTCGCGGCACGGTACGATAAAAGCATGACTAGCTTCCGTCCGAGCTTCTGAACCTATTTATTCAGTTTCTCACCACCGTGAAACAGAATCTCGTTGAAATCAACATCGACTTCCCCCAGCCTGACTGGGATGTCTTTGGGAACAACTTTACCAAACATCGTTCCTCCAATGTAATATCATGGAGTTCATTGGAAAAGCTTTGGGATGTGCTACTCTCAATTTTTGAAAAATATTAAGCTTCAACAAGGCATCTATAGGACCCATGACCCATCTTTTCAGTAAATATATGACCCTTTCGAGCCTCGAATTAAATCTCGGTCCCGATAATAGTAACACAATCCTCAGGTTTGATTCTCACACTATGTGTTCAAATTTGGCGAAGGTCAAAAGCATGGCTATCGAATATATCAACGCCGAACTGTCGCAAGACTGTTGGGCGCAGTGCGACCACGGTGTCACGTCTGGGATGTTCTGGAAACGCATCGTTGACAAAGCGCCTTACATCAGCGACCTCTGGCTTAACACTTATACTATGAACCCCCTTCCGCTCTACCGGTTCAGTTCACTGACTCTTAGGACTTTGACCCTTGACTACGTCTTCATTGGAGAGGTTGTATTTACTACTACCGGCTACTCGGAACCTAACTACGTACCTCGGCCCAGTCTCAAGCATTTACTGGCTCTATTCAAAACGCTAAAATCACTTTCCATGGAGACCGTGCATTTAGTGGGCAGGGATTCTACTGGCATATCCGAGCCACTTCTGTATATATCAGAGACCTGGAGTAGCGTCTTCTGGACCTGGATCGACAACCCAGCCTTCGATTTGGCATCACTCCGTATGAGAGGTCTCGGATACGGTAACCTAAAGATGCACAACGGCAACATCCCAGGAGGCCGTTGGTGTGACAAGGCTGGTACTCGAAGATGCCGGGAGATCCTATTGTATGCTCCTATGACATCGATGATTTCGCTGCTATCAAAGCGTTCATTACCTTTGCGCAGAAGAGAGGATGTAAATCGAATCTGATCAACCGTTTGCTTGGTTGTGCATTCATGAGAAGAAGGGGACTTCAACCAAGCGGGCGGCATAGAGGAGTACTACGGAATTATTGGGCTGGATCCGAAGACGCCAGACGATTTTCAGGTGAAGGCTTAGTATAATTCATGAAGATTTGGAAATTATCAAAGAGTTTGACAACGCTATGAGGGGAAAATGGGACGATGTACTGCGAAACGCTGTGCAATGCATAATGAAAGAGCGCTTTATATTATCCGGAAATGCACTGGATATGCTTCTACAAGACTATATGATCAGGCAGTCACAAATATTACAATCTACAAGCGAGTCTTACGAGACGTGAAATAGTAATGACTAAGACTCCTAGTTCAACTGAGAATGAAATTATCTACAAAAGGTAGCCGGCCACAGATTCCCTATTAATGAAGAATTTGGAAGAAGCATATAAACAAAACCCTACGCCATGATAACCATTACAAATTATTCCCTTTTCTCATGACCCCGGTAGATGGTCACCATCGTGAGAAGCTAACAAAAATAAAATTTCATATACAAGAAAGAGAAACGACCAAGACGAGTCCAAACAGCGAGATACGCAACTCCCTCGCAACTCAGCGGAGGTATTCTTTCTCGCGCTCCTCTGCCCGTCCGTAAACGATAGTGCAAGTCGGTGTCGAACCTGTCCCTGGTATCGTGGACGTAAATTCCTTAACGCCATAAGGTAGTGTCTTCGTGACGAACTCCGTTGCAGGGGCTGGCCGACTAGTACTGTCATGGTGGGTCCGTAGCCCGTGATGCTATGCGTGTATCCGTTTCCCGCAGATAGTTGCGAGGTAATGGTTGTGCAAGGGTAAGGATCCTCTGTGACTTGGGGATTTGGGGCCGCCTGGGCTACACCTGCTCCTAATATGAGAGAAGCGGAGAGCATGACAGAGCCGGTTCGCTTATGCATGTTGCTTGAAGATGAGAGGAGACTAGTTGAAATGTATTGGTTTGGGCTGATGTCGAAAGACTAAACAGTTGGTTGCTATAGAATATAGGGTGAAGGAAATGGATTGGAGCTTGCCGACCGAAGAAGTAATACAAAAGATCGTTGAAGGAATGACTAGAAAAACAAAGTAACAAAGAAGTATGAGCTTTGAAGCTTCAGATCGCGCTGCGGCGTAAGAGAATCCTAACAATTCGAAACCAACTCTCCTTTCTTCTTTCTCCAACAACCAAGCCACGGAAAACCTCCTCGATATATATATTCGCCTTCCAGTTTTATAATTTTGATGAAGATTTTTTTTTTTTTTTTTTTTTTTCCCTGCGTAAGTGGCTATTTTTGTTTTTGTTTTTCGAAAGGTTAACCGCTGTCGGAGGCGGTTATGTACAGCGGATTGGCAGCATTTTAAATTGCGTCAAAAATACGTACCCAGATAAGGATATTAATAGGAAAGGAACAAAAGGGACCCCACTTTGGAAGATCTCTCGAGTATGTACCGACTGGTAAATTTTTCCGGGAGGTCTAGCTCATCGGCAGACCGTAGAAGTCTAAGGCAATACGCGTAATCGTGGCTATTCATATCTCATTCTCTGGTCGCTTTCTTAACATGTGACGAAGCTCTGCAAGAAACGATAAACGTTCTGTCGTGATACATGACCGAGTGGACCTTGGAATAGAATGTATGATCTTCTACGCACAAAACACCGGAAGCCGCGGGACTTAATGAGATTTCGTATATACATTAGGGCTCCTCCTATTTAGTTAAAACTTCCTAGGATCGGGCAAAATCGTACGAGTTTGCCTGGCGTAGCGGAGATAAAAGAGAAACGCATGTAATCGAACCGTTCTAGGAACAGCACATTATGTGTACCTAGATAGCAAGGCTGTCAAATTGTCTGCAGAAATGAAAGCACGTTTTCTTTGTTCCTATTTTTAAATTCAGCAGCATCGTGCTGGGGGAGAAGCACCGGCGCTTAGTGGTGCAGACGCGCCGGAAGTGCATGAAATCTAATTAAACCCCCGAATCAGCCAGTCCAGTTGGAAAATACCTTTTTACTGTCGAGAGCACAACATCTTATTTCTACGCCCTTCGAGAACAAGAAGAAGACTTTCTTAGGCTTATAGTGGCGTCCTTTGTGTTATTGAAATTCTCTTCTTATAGGTTTGATTTCGAGATCCGGTTGATCGGATCGGTAGGAGGTTTCCAACTTTCGGTGATTGATTCGCTATACTATTGCGCAAGTAAATTGACCATTCACGATGATAATCCTAGGTTTTTAACAACTATAAAACCAACCCCGTTGTCGAGTCACTTAAAGCCGAAATGCATTCTAGGGAGAAAAATGCTTTCGAGAGTTGAGCCCACGTTAGGAAAGCAAAGTCACGTAGGATGGAACTTGGAGCCAAAATTCGGAACTCAGAACCACGGAATGGGTTACCGAGAAGATTCTAAAAATACGATAAGAACTTCTGGTCATGGATATTTTGGACATTGCTCCAGTGCTTAACCGGATTTTTGCTAATACGATGGTGGGCTTGCGTGGACTTGCAGAGGTGATGCGCCGGAACAGGATCTTGCCAAAAGGCAGTATCCTGTTCCGACGCTTTCGCTTTCAACCAAGAAACAGGCCACCCAATCCAGAATATATTTAAAGAGGGATAGCCCTGCTTATTCTCTTTCAACGTCTTTCGCGTTGATCCTTCTTTCTTTTCGTTAAAATCCATCGGTTATTTATTAACACACGGTTTAGGTTTTATTTCTGACTGACCAGCAGCCCATCACTAAATACGACTATTATCCTCCGTTTTGCTACGCGATAGTTTCGAGGCGCTTTATTCGGCCCGCCTCTCCGTCGCTTTGATCAACAAGTTCAACCTTTACGCCTTGAATTTGGCCCTCCGATCCCATTCGAGCTTGCAAATGTATGCTCTCGTCATATAAAGCCTGCCTTCTTCGTTGCAACGATCGCGGTGACGCTAAACAGCCGCGTCCCGATCACGGATTGTAATACACATCCTGCAGAAATCTTTCGTCACGTCGGAGAAATGTATCGACTTGTCGTGGTATAATATTAGCGCGCGAACTTGTGCCGCAGGGTTCGTGCCAATAGCTTCGTTCGGCGGGGGAAGTGCTGCAGTGGTGACAGGAATAGTGGAAAGTGCGCTTGAGGCACAACGTTTTCGGCTCAGATATGGCGACCACAGGTTATCCTCCATCACATCTGATATACCCTTCTAGACGGAATTTTAACTTTTTCGTCTCGAACCTCTGGTATAAATATCAAATCTCTACCTTATCAATTTACTTCGATTCTTCCACTTCATCATGTCCGCTACGTGAAGTTCTTTGCATCTCAAGTTATATAATATAAAGAGTTTTCCGGGGAGTTTCAAACTACTATCTCGATATCTTCGTCAAGGCCTGAAAGCTAATAAGCTATTAATACCATTGAACATCACAGGATGAATGGAACGCTGGCATCGTCCTACATCCGTCTCAAGTTCCCGGTTTCTTTTTGATAGAGACGCGCCTGAATTTGGCCTTCTTCGAATCTAGTGACAAGATATTAAAAGCCTTGGAGATGGAGTTCGCCACCAATTAAAATTTCTTCCAAAGTTTCCTTCCGTCCATACGAAGTTCCATGAATACATAAGAACTCATTCTTCCTTTCTCATCTTGGAATTGTCGATCAAGGTTGAACTGCGTAGTTGAAGAGTGATGGCATCGAGATTCAAGCCGGAATAAGAGTTGGGGTAGTCAGGAAAGAGGGCTAAGAGGAGAATTGAGAGAAGGGCGGTGGGGAGACTGGGGAGAAGAGACTTTGTTATGGTGATGACCTCCTCTTGGCGTTAACCTGCGGCATGCCCCATTTGCGCTTCCATCGTCAGATCCGGCCAGTTCTAATCCTGGAATGGCATAAAGCTTCGCCCGTCTGGCCGCTGTCTTGTACTTCAGTTTCCTGCGCTGCGTGAGGAATTGCTTCTGGCGCTGGGCCTCCAGTTCCTGAACGACTGCCCTCTAAACTTCCGGCTCCACTTCTTGCCCCTTCGCTCTAACTCGTTCCGGCGCGCCAGTACCTCGACGTCCAGTGGCGATAGGTTACGCAGAAATTGCAGAATTGTCGCGCGACCCCAACGCCGCACGAGCGTTGGAAAATGGATGGCTCGATTGGCGATGTCGAGCCATGCCGGCACGGCGTATGGAATGTTCGGAGAAGACACATGGTGAAGATGAGACATGGAAGAGGAGAGTGAAAGGGATGGTTTATAGTGATGTAGAGAGAGGGGAGGTGTTTTAGAGGCCGCACTTCTTTTCGGCAAAGGTTAGCGCGGGAGTGGGTTTTGTGCTATAGTTAGAAGCGCTCCAGAGGCCAACTTTTTTGCCAAATATATCGACTCTTTCTCACTGGATCCTCGCCCGGGAGATTCACGAGCGGTTAACATCAGCAAAGGTTTCATTCTATGGGACAGTGTTGAGAGCCGGTTCATTAGCGAAACACCCATCAAATTGCTGTTAAAGCCTTTTTCTCGGCTTCCTCCCAAGCTTGACGTATGCCTTTTCCGCAATGTCATATTCGTTGGTGTCCATCGAATGAGTTGCTGTTAAAACACAACAACCTACCACATTGTTTTCGGCGCTATTCAATGGCGGTGCGGACGATCCAGCTCATTGGCAGAGGATGTCGCGTCGGAGCTTCAAACTCGGTCATTCACCGAGGGTACCGTTCCTGCCGCTTCGTTGGATCCGTTGTTCGATGTTGTATTGTTATCTTTCCTCTAAGGTCTCCGAAGCCGCAAGCTCGTTCCGAAAGAAGCGCCTCTCCGCTGCGTACACCAGCAATCCTGTCCACGCCGCATGAAACCTCTAGGATGCTTTGACTTTTTTTCGACCTTAAAGATATTACCTGCCCATTTGTTTCTCTTGGATGTAAAATTTTTTCTGAACTATCGCTTATCGTCTCCACATTCCTCCTATTCTTGTTATAGCGTGCCTCCTCATTTCCTTCATCGGGATTGGTTTCTTCTTGTCTATTGCCGAGTCATTCTGACGTTCTCTTCCACCCTCTAATATAAACATCTTGAACCTCCGCCGCGTATGGCCTTCCCGCCCGTCGAAATTCTTCTGGTACAAGTGTGCTTTTATATACCAGCCTCTATACATTTTGCAAAGTTATAAAAGTCGTGGCGTCATCGTCGGATATATTCGCGCAAGTCGCCGTACGGCAAGACATCGCAAGTATTGACTTTTCAGCTGGAGTTGTAGAGCAATAGTTGGGGCAAAGGCTTGAGAGGAAGGACTGGTACTCGGGCTGGAGAGGGCATGGGGAGATTAGCTTGACGCGCAACTCCTCGCGCTGGAAGAGGTTGAGGAGAGGGTGTTGATGTTGGCAAGTTATTCTGGCTTACCGTATCTTATTTCCCTTCTCCGCTACGTAACTTGAAAGGAACGGGAAGCTATTTTCATACCGGTCGTGCACATCTCCAGCTCTGCCAGTATGGATCCAAGATCCGAAGCCTGCTCCATCACGAAGACCTCCAGCGGACGCAAATCAGGTGAGAGTGATATGAATGGACAAAACGGAAGTTTATCCAGGCGTAACGTCTTCTAGATGATTCCTTTCTTCCGGGAGGCTTCGTTATCAATAGCCAAGCTTGCGTCGCTTATGGTTCGTCCTTGGGCTCTGCTCAATTTCAACTATGATACCGTCGCAGTCCTCGCACCTGGTATTCTATCTGAGCGATCTGCTGTCAAAGAAGCGGCGGCATTTTAAGCTGTTGCTGTGAAATTTCCATTCCCCAGAATATGAAATACTCGCTCTTGTAACTAGCGTATAGCTCAAATACAAACGGCCCTGGGAAGTATTGTGATGCTCGGCATTTCGCCCTAATATCATGATCTTGATCTATATATATTTTCTAATATGATTGATATTCTGTAACAGCTTCACCATTCCCTGGGGACTGAGCCGGAGTATTGCTTCTTCGAGATCCTTTTGGAAGTGTTAAGACTATATAGAAGACCAAAGGAAAGGCTGATGCCAGATGTAGGTGATTGACCATCTTCCTATGCTAAATGTAATGAATGCATTGCCAGTTGGACGTTAGAGGTACCTTGATAGTACTTTAGTATCCGGGTTTGCTATGGCTGTAACATGGTACTTTTCTTCGTGGAGACTACGATTTGCTATGTATTGTAAGAGAGTAGATGGTTGGAAGATGGTTAGAGAAAGAGAAAGAGGAACTTGTGAAGATGGGGAGAGACATTGCATTTTATTTTATATTTTAAACAATCGCTGAGTCGTCGATTACTAAAGTCACTGGACGTGATTTCGTCTGAAGATCCCGTGACCTTCCGGGACGTTCCATGAACCGCGACTTCATTAGTCCATAATGACGAATCCATTTCAAGCGGTACATTGCCTTCCAAAAAAAACGACGACCCCCTTTACAGTTATCGACTGTATCTATGCTATTTACTTCCGTTCAGCAGTGAACCAGACATTCCATGTTGTATACCTTTAATTGGTGATAGAGCTCCCTGTCATAAACGTTAAGACACCTGCCACAGTGGGTCTAGATTTGCCCACTTTGTACTTTACAGTATGCATAGTCCTTATATCATATCAATGTAGCAATGGCTCCAGAGGCGATATATCTACGCTAATTCATTCGCTACTTCACAACATCGTTAGGCACATATCAAGATCAAGCTATTCAAATGAAGTAAAAGCAATTGCAGCTTTTATTAGATTGAAGTATTCAGAAGTAGACTATACGCAAAGAGGTATACACTAATGAAACAATAGAGAAAAGGATAATGTTTTTCAACTAAGAAAAATAAATCCCAAAAAATCCGTAAAGCGAATATCTCCATGGAGTTATCCACAATTCTCAACCAAAATCCTCCGAAATATGTCCCAAAAAAGCAGACCGCGCTACCAAAAAATGCCAAAGGAGTGTCGTGGAATTCATATAAACATTAAGTTATAAAACATTAAGGAGAGAGTGTGTGTATGGTATCATTATATAATAAAAAAATATCAAAAAGTCATTAATGGAAAGGAGAGATGATGATGGACCTATTTCAACGAAAACCGTAGTTAACCGGAATCGGAAGTAGAGGTCTTGGTGGTGGCACCGGTGCTACTGGAATCAGCAGTAGTGGAGTCGGTAGAAGAGCTGGTATCAGCAACGGGCTTCTTAGTCCAGAGCTGGTGGTGGAGCTTGAATCAGAAGCAGGGGCAGCAGCAGCGACAACAGGAGGAGAAGCAGGCTTAGGCGGGAGTACGGGGGGCTTGGGGTCGACTACGGGGACGATGATGGGCGGGTAAGCCTTGCAGCAAAGCCTGACGAGATCGTAATCATTCTTGTCGCAGCAGACCTGCTTCTTCCTTCCGCTATCCCAGTAGCAGTGCTGAGACGGGGAGGAGGAGGCGGAGGCGGAGGGTACGCCTTGCAGCACTTGTTGGCGAAGTCGTAATCTTTCTCGTCGCAGCAGATCTGCTTGTTCCTGTGGTTATCGTAGTAACAATGCTGCTTGGGAGGGGGAGGCGGGGGCGGGTAAGCCTTGCAGCATTTGTTTTCGAAGTCGTAGTCCTTGTCGTCGCAGCAAATCTGTTTGTTTCTGTGGTTATCGTAGTAACAGTGCTGCTTAGGAGGAGGAGGCGGGGGAGGGAAAGCCCTGCAGCATTTCCTGTCGTTGTCGTAGTCCTTGTCGGCGCAGCAGATTTGTTGTTCCTGTACTTGTCCCAGTAGCAGTTCTGGTGTGGGGCGGGGCGGGGGAGGTAAGCCTTGCAGCACTTCCTTCCGAAGTCGTAGTCTTCGTCCAGGCAGCAGATCTTCTTGTTCCTGTGGCTATCCAGTAGCAGTTCTGGTGCGGGCGGTGGGGAGGAGGGAAGGCTTTGCAGCACTTCCTGTCGTGGTCGTAGTCACGATCCTTACAGCAGACTTCCTTGTGTCTCCAATTGTCCCAGTAGCAGCGCTTGGAGGAGGCGGGGGCGAGGAGGATATGCCTTGCAGCACTTCCTACCAAAATCGTAGTCCCTTTCGATACAACAAATGGTTTTTTGGCGCCAGTTATCCCAGTAGCAGTGCTTCTTGGGCGGGGGTGGAGGAGGGAAGGCCTTGCAGCAATTCCTGCGTGGTCGTAGTCCCTGTCGTCGCAGCAAATAGTCTTGTGGCGCCAGTTGTCCCAGTAGCAGTTCTGGTGCGGCTTGTGCTCGTGGCTCGGAGGCGGCGGCGGAGGGGGACCGGGCAGGTGTGATGCCACCAATCCCACTTGTCCTACCGCAGCACCTCTTGGCTCCGTGTTCTCGCAGCAGATGCGCTGGTAGCCGTTCCAGTGGCAGAACCTGTGCGGCTTGCACGTGCAGGCTTTGTCGTCGTAGTCCTCGTTGTCGCCGCAGCAGACCTTGTGCCACTTGCCGTGCTTCTTGTACCAGTGGCAGTTCTTCTTCGGAGGCGGAGGGGGCGGGGGCGGGTTGTGGCCCTTGCAGCACTCAGTTTCGGCGTCGTAGTCTTCTTTCTTGCAGCAGATGTGCTTCTTAGCGTCCCAGTAGCAGCATTGGGGCGCCGGAGCACCACCGCGGACTTCGAGGGCCGCTTCGGGTACCGGGTTAGCGTTAGTCGTCGCCGCCAGCAGGAGCGGGACGACCGCGAAGAGCGACTTCACGATCATCGTTAGGATGGTGGAAGCGATGATATGTTTCTCAGAGCGAATGGATATTTTTTTATATAGCGAACGTTATATAAAACAAATATCAGAACGAAAGTGTGCTATCGTAACTATAACGAAAGTATAAAACGAAGTAATGGAGGAGATGAGAAAAGCGAAGGTAGGCAGATAGCGAATGCCGCCGGATGGTGAGAGAAGAGAAGGGAAAGGTCAATTCCGAGGAGCGAGAGCCTGCCATTTTATAGACGTGTGGATGAATCGTGACAATATACAGGAAGTAGTTCACAGGCTTCTTCTTGCAATACCGCCATAGCAGCCATTTACTCTCTAATCTTTGATCAGTACATACAGTCATCCCTCTTAGTGCTATAGGCTCCAAGAAAAAAAGTTCATAGAGAAATGGAAAGTGGGTCCATCGTCTGTGACCAAAAACAACAAAACACCGCCCTTCGGTTTTCACAGTGGGGCGAATTCCCCAATACCAAGCCCGACTCACAGGAAAGCCTAAACGAGACCCAGGAAGGATAAAAGTAACTAATTGCTAAAGAGCTCGTAGTCATTCACAGTCGCTATTTCAAAGAGCTACAGTACCAAGAGCATTGGCAACCTCGCTGGCAATGCCCTCTTTTACCCGGAGCACATGGCCAAGGAGGAGACAAATGAGCTGTTTTCTTACTGTCATCCCTCTCTTGCATGAAGAGAAAGAACAAAAAATGCGGGACCCAGACTTTTTGCAGGTTGATATCGAAATCTCCTCAAGAAGGATAAGCTTGATAAGGTCGCAGAGGATCCTTGCCGAAATAGTGTATTCTTCGATATTAAATCAAACGATCGGTACGAGAGGTCCCGAAGAGGTTTACCGCGAAAGGATTCAGTTCAACAGTTCAACATCTCAAGAAAACGCACTAGAAAAACAGGATGAGTGACTTTCGTTTGCGTTGTCCCATATAGATTACAATGTGGAGACGGAAGCGCATCGCGAATAGTGCGAGAGGAAGCTCATAGATACACTAGTGACATGATGCCGCAGAAAATAGAAAAGCCAAGCAACCAAGTAAAAGGGTGTTGTGTATCTTGGGTGTATTCTTGAGCCGGAGGAAGGACACTAAAAATAGAGATTGCCACAAAAACAACTGAGCAAGAGCAGACAGGACGATTAGGTAGCTCTCACAATCGTTGAATATTCAAAAGTTAGAATTTTTATCTTTATCCTTCTCTGTGGCTTTCTTATTGATTCAGTTGGAACTAGTCATCGTGGATGAGCGACAGGCACGGTTCTCCGGGCACCGCCCCTTGCATCCGCTACACGACCTAGAATCAGAGTTCTCGCTCGAGAATCAAAGAAATCCTCGTCTCTCTCCCTTGACTCCTTATTACGCTTGAAAGACTGGACGATAAGTACATAAAAAGCCTCCAAAAATAGCTGTCAAAATGTTGGAGGCGGCCAGACATTCGTGGTCGGTTTGGAGTGGAAGGTTTTTTGAGTTTTGCCGTTGACCCGTGGGAAACTATCGGTCACTACCTGCGCACAAAATTACCTGATAAGGAGGTGTATAGCTTGCCTTAGCGTTGACTTGATCTTGGCATCGTCAGGCAATCGAATTCATTCGCGAACCTTCCCGGGAGTTAGTCCAGAGGCAGTTAGGTTGAAAAAGCAGCGAACACCGAGTATCCTCTTGTCATAAATCTGTACGTACTAAACGGCATTTTGTTTACCAGTATTTCGCTCAGGAATACAAGAACACGAGCCGGGATACGAGGCGAACCTAAGAATCCCAAGAGCATCAACCGAGTATCTTTACCAGAGATTGGAGCTGTTCATCGCCGTTTGTTGTCTCCGTATTAGGCAAGTCACTACCGTCTGGTCGAGGGTTGTAACTCTGGCTCTTGGAATTTTTCCAGGATCTTACGGTTACCATACCAGACCTACCCTGCCCTTAGTTCTAGCTAGCCATTTTCTTGCCCTTGCCTCGCTCGCCTCTTGTGGAGCCTCCAAGGATGTTGTAAACCGGAGCATGTAATAGTCTGATATATCATTACAATCAATCCGCTATCCTCTGCCTTGAAATTTTCTTGGTCATCGTTAAGGTTTACTTTTTTGGGCGATTCTTGCAGGATTGCCTCTCGTCTCCACCCCACATCCGAGTAAATTTTTTAGCTCCGGAATAAAGACGAATATATTGGCCTCACTGCAAAGCAATATCGACGTTAATGCGGGGTTGGGATAGATAAAAGTTTGGATGTGGATATATCAAGTGTTTAAGCTAAAAATAGTAAGATTCTCAAGAGGCTTCACAAAGAAACCCTATTTCCGCCACTGCGATTTGTTTAGCTTCTGAATAAGTGAAAGAAAGACTGCTTGAATATGTACAGAGTATATCAGGGAATAATTGAACAAGGACAGGAGTCGATTTTCTGCCAACAAGCCCAATAGTTTAATCTTTTCATTGTCGCATTTTTATTGAAAAAATATAACCACATCTCAGTACAGTTAATACCGGTGGAGATGCTCCAGACGTACGGAAAAGTTGGATGGAGAAACGAAATGTTTTATTATAGTCATTGGGCTTCCACTTCCTGAAACCCTAAGCAACTAATAACAAATGAATCCTCTTAAACCAAGTCTGCTAAAAGCATTTCAATGTAAAATGTTCGGAGGTTCAGAGGAGTTCTTCATTCGCTTCTGAAGATATCCCCTTCGTCCTAAGCCAAGGCTACGCGAGGAGTATTTTTGCAGCTTGCCTGTATCCTCTCCTAAGATCATGCAAACGCCGTCTTACCATTCGAGATGCGGCACAGAGCGGATCTACAGAGCAAAGTTCCTCTGGTGAACTAAAGAGAAAGTGTGCACATATCGGTTTTCGATAGATTGCTTACCCTACATCGGAACATGCCTTCCTAATCGTTCCATTTCCTCTAGGTCTGTGTGGGTGAGCCATTTTTTAGGCTCTTGGTTTTAACTCTCGAGTCCCTGAAAGAGCATGGTAAGGAGTAATCTCAAGCGAGAAAAAGGATATCGAACCCCCCTGTTGCTCTGGCCCTCGCCTAAAGAACCCAATTGCCGGAATGTGCCGAGTTGTTCGAAAGAGCTCACACTATTTTGCTTAAACCCCCCAGCGAACAGTAAACGGGGAGAAAAAAAAAGATATGATAAACAAAAGGATAGACGAAGTTCAATGAAAGAAAGTATCGTGACAATAAAATCTAAGCCCTTCTTGCACTATCAAACTCCCAGTCGATATGTCAATGAAATGAAAGACATCACCTTATTTTTAGAAAACCAACATCTCGATAATCAGGCAAAAGATCCAGCAATGCCCACGTTCTTTGTCCGTTGATGGGCTTTTTCCCTTTGCGTGAAGACCCGATATCCGGCTCCAATCAGCTGTTGCAGCCGACAACCCACACAAAAAAAAAGTTGTCTTGTATATGCGCCGGATCGGCGAGCCAGTCAGGATCGAGGATTTCGTCACTGCCCTCTGAAGTCCGTAAACCTTTTTCTAGAGCAGTTACCATGAAAACTGAAAGAAAGAATGTAAATACGAACGTTTTTCTATTTCATTTATCTGGAAAAGAGGTATTTTTAGCACAGAATGAATGACGGAATAGAGAGCTCTGCCGGTATCTTTTTGTGGACTGTGTTGCGATTCGAACATTACCGAACGTCCGATAAACATTCCGGCTTTCCCGGCGAGTGAATGGGAACTGGGGAACTGATGATATACTGAAAACTCTGCCTAGAACTCAGAGGACCCGAGCCATCTGTTGATATAATAATAAATAGGTAACTGGTTCTGTTTCATGGATATCGAGCATTGAGATGACAGTAATTCGGCAGAGACGATCTGTTTGGGGAAAGGATGCCAGAAAACCTTTTTTTTTCTTTTTTTTTTTCGTGATGTAATGTATAGCGTATCCGTGAAAGACCCACTTTTCTTTTAATTAATCCGAGACCGCTAAGAACTCGGATTGTGACCGAAGGATTTGAAGCGCAGAGATAGAACAAATATACTTATTAATCAATAAAGAAAAGAATAAGAAAACCAGATAATGAATAATTGTTCTTATTCATCTGAATAATTATCATTATCTCGCAGTTCTCTGCCAAACGCTACCCCGAAAGTCGCTCGTATAGTGGAATAAACTCGGATGGGAAGCTGCTGGAGCATCCATTCGATCAGAATACTCTGAAAAATGACTTGGTCCTGCCGTCCATCACTACCCCGAGGCCAGAGGAGTAGCCTTCGTCGCATCATCGTGAATATCCCACCCTGCCTCCAGCCCAAATACTTGCACGATAGCTCCACGAAACTTTTCTCTCCCCACTTCTACTTCCAAGGCTATCATTAATTCATGAAATAGTAAAGTCGCTCTTTCGTCTTCGTTTCGAAACCTTTCAAAATCTCTGGTAGCCATTACTTGACTCTCCATCATGCGCCGACACACCTGCTTTTTGTCCTCAGTCGCGACATGAATACTGCTTTTTATACTGCTAGCATCGCAGTAGCGTGGTTGAATATAGATAGCTCAAGTATCTATCGCCGTCCTTGGGATCCTAGAACCCGAGATCAGAAGTGTTGTAAAGGAAGGTCAATGGCCATGCAACCAGATGATGTATGTTATTCAGCCCTTTTTTTTTTTTTTTTTTTGCCGACAGCTTCCGCTCCGACGTGCTCAGCGTTCTGATCGTGTTTATCGTATTTGGATGTGCAAGTGTCCGCAAGGAATCCGAGATTCCAATTATGCTAACTTAACACCCTCATAGCCATGTAGTCAAAGCATCGAGATTCCATTGCTTTACTTGTAAACCTGCTGGAAGCCGTCCTCTTGCGCCCGGGAAGCCACAATAGGTAGCGGACGAGATATCTGTTCCTTCCTTCTGGAGGGAGAGCTATACCCTCATGAGATTTCAACTTTCGGTATTGGTCCGCTCCGTGCTGCGTACAGTTTGCGTTCGCTTATCGGTCCCAGACCATGGGAACACATTACAAGTCGTAAATATTCCGTAGAAGGGGACCGCCAAACTCGTCCAGCGCCGACTGTAAGATATAGGGAACTCCTTCCTTCACCGCTTGCCGTTGGATAGCGTTAAATTTAGAAATTTAGGATCTTAATCGCCGCGTAATACTCGCCGACGTCACTACTTAATTGTCCTGTCTTTACGATGTTTTAAGTCGAAGTTACTCCGCGTGGCTATGCAGATCCTGCAACGCGAGGGCTTTCCGCGGGTTTTCCAGAAAGGTATAATTTGCAAGAAGTTTGCTAGGATATGGAGTTAATTATCGTCCATAGCGGCCCCGGCATCAGTAGTTGTTCAATTTAAAAATCTTGAAAACTAAATTCTATTTGAGTAGTTGAATACGATCGTGTAGTAAAGTGGATGGATACTCTAGGGAGGGGAATTCGTGAACGAGGCCGGTAAGGTTCTTGAAACTCTAAGTTCCCTCATAGAAAGCGAGGGAAGGAGAGAAGCCGATTCGGTATATATTGTATTCATTCTTCTTCATCCTCTTCCGCCTCCTGATCGTGGGACTATCAATGAATAAGTCCTGCGGGAGCCTTTGTTCCAAAGTGAACCCTTTTCTCGAGTCTCTAGAGGAATACTAGGGTTTATATTGCCATGAGTTTGTAAGTTTTTTTTTACTCGCGCGGGCCTATATTGAACATAAGGTCCTGCGTGGTTTCAGCAGCCAAGCCATCGCAGAATTCGCAGCGCTGATGGCGTAATCTAATGTGATGGACGTCGCCGAACAGCCCCACAGGTACAAATGAGTAACAGACGCTGACTTGTGTCAATATCATTTATAGCTTCGTATAAATCTTTGAAGAGGAGGCTCAAGCTTGATAGGCTATCTAAAGTTTTCGGGATTGGCTTAGGTTTATTTTAGTATTAAAGTCGGTTGATGGCCTGGCAACTGATGGTCTCGCTCATTAATAATAATTAACCGGCTATGTTAGTTTTTTGCTCGAAAAAGTCCGGTAGGATACCCAATATCACATATTAGATGACCTCTCTCTTCCTCTGTTTCTATGTCTGTCTCTCTACCCCACTCTCTTATCGGACTAGTTCGTAGAAAATTCTTACGCGTCTACTTACTGATATCATGTGTACATCTCGCAAAGCATTTTTTATTATGGTTAGTGCGCAACTATATGTAGGCGGGTCATTATGCCTTGAAGTTGAGCTTGATTATGACCTAGGAGAATCGGCTGCCTAATGTAAAAATTATGGCCTAAATAATAAGCACGATGTAGTTTCAAGTTAGAATAGGATAGCGCTCGTTCTAATTTCTACTAGTATTGATGTGAACTTCAAACGCGCAGTTTCGAGGTGGTAGTTCAGACTTGTGATAAATCCAGCATACTCGGAGTGCAGCAGCTTCGTTGTTTTCAGACTCGCATGAGATAATGATAGATGATAGCCATGAAGAAACGATTCTCTACAATATTTTGGACGTGGGGCCGAAACTTAAGAAAAATGTTTTCATACAAAAGAGGCGAACCATTTGCGTTATAATAAGCGATTGGCTGCCCCGGTGGGGGATGAATATGACGATGCTGTTGCTAGGAACCATTATCGGGATACATCGCATTGTGAAAGTTTATTTCCTGCTTGGTACAGCAATAAATGCCTCTTCCCTTAGATCATCAGCGCCTTCGCATATACTTCGATCTTCATCTATAGTGTTGTATGTACTCGCAGACTGATCGGCTTGATAACCTGCCCAGGTTCAGAAATACGAAGGCTATATAAATGGGTGCCGTGTACAAGCTGTTTTGCTGGAAGCGAATGCAATGAAAGTTAGGGACCATGTCTCGGGAATAAAATTGCAGCTAAGAAATAACACAACAATGTCAACGATAACGTGATCTATTGGGTGATCTGTTCGTGAAGCGAGCAATAGCGTTGGAAAGCCGGAAGGAGCGGAGGGACCTTTGAACGAGCGTTGAGGGTCGATCATACATCGTCGGTGGTTGTGTTGTCAATATAGTATCGGATGATTCGCAAAATAACGGGATGATCCCGCCCTGTGCAGAATGATGGACTGTGTGAATGTCGGACCAGTCAGACCAGACACTGGAAATGCGCCAGCAGTAGTCCCTTCAGCTTTGATCGCTATTAGATCTCGGTTTCCGCTTCCAGTAGAGAAGCTAGTCTCCCTTCGGTCTCCAATTCCAGAAGTTCGAAAGGTATAGCGCATATCCACGCGAATAGCGAAGTCAGCGGGATGAAACTTAGGCGAATGAATCCTCGAGACTGTTGTTCCACCTCCTCGCCTGCGTGTTCGCTAACAATACTCGGCATGATTGCGATGGTATCGATATCGGAGGTTATGTGACCGAAAATCTGGTATGATATAATAACGAGGCCCCCTGATTAAAGATATTTGGCCTGGTTCTTGGGTCGGCACTTTGGAGGTGTTTGTATCCTTTTATGAATTTTGCAGGTGAAACAAATGTGGGGAGTATTGACTCGAAATATGCGTCGAAATGCTCGATTCGTCCACTCCCGCCGGATGTCCTGATGGAGGTTTGCGCAGATGTTTAGAGCCTGGAGTATGATTAGGATAAGGTTCTATGATGGAAGGCCGTGCTGGATGTGAATACGGAAGACAGAAATCTCGTGTACTTTATGTAACAAAACGCAAAAACGATTTTCAGGCGAGGCCTTCGAATGTTTGGTTGCTTTGACTGAGGGGTAAACGATTTTTTCCTAGTGAAGGCCAGATAAGAACTTTATATATCATTCGACCAGAGGTTCCCTTATCTGACCGTTTGCTTGGCCGGTTCTTTGTAATATACATAGTAAACAAGCATGGTAATAGTATGCAAATGTATAAAGTAGCTCCAGGCGTCTTGTGAACGTTAACTGTGGGGGAATGCACGGATTCCGTGCCGAACATCATCGCGAACCTCAAGCGATGAATGGCGCAATAACTTCAATCCTCATGCCTGCAATCTTCGGCCAAAAAAGCTCCTTGACACTGGGATTGTCACCGAAATTCGAAGCCGGAAAACTGGGTATTTGAACCGAATAACCGGTGATAATACTAATATATGTTTTGAAACTTTTAGATATTTGCTTGCTCTGCGCAAGCATGTGTTTGAAATGTACATAAATTTACATTATAAAAATCCCTATATAATCACATAATTTCTGGACGTCAAGGCGTGATGTGATTTGTATGAAATCTCGTCAGTGCGCGTCGCGTCGAGCCATGTACAGATAAATTTTCATCATATACAGAAAAAAAAAATCACCTCCATCGAAAAGAGACGACCTCCCATTCTTTTATTTTCAACTCATGTCGTCGTAGCCGTACCCGGCAGTGGCGGCATAATACACTTGTTGTCATCGACTCCCGTATCTACCGTAATATCCCGAATATTACACTCGGTAGTCTTTTCTGACTCTCGATTTCGATGTCATCGAGCGGTCTGGGTATCTCCATCACCATCTCGTTCACGCCGCTACCCCTCACCAGCCTACCTTCGGCTAACTGGATGCCGAAGTCGAATTCGGCAATTTCTTCGTCGATCTTCTCGAAGCTTCCTACTTTGGGCGACTTCCTGTCTTCCATGGTACTATCCCGCGCGGAGGAGACAATAGTGCCTGCTACGAGGGTTTCGTCGCCCCCATCCCACGATCCGTGTTCTGGACGAGGTATGTTCTTCTTTGTGGGTGATGGAGACCGTCCGAACACGCCGCGAACAAGCCACGTGCGGAAGGCCGGAGCACAAGCGACGAAGATGGCTGCGGTCTGCTCGGATGTGTTTAGTATCCATGCCGCAAGGGGTGTCCCGTTCTCATTCCAAGACGGGACAGTCTGTACGGCAAACACCGCCCGGCGATTAAAAGCAAGCCGAATCCGATGAAGAACATGAAGCCAGCCTGAATTTTCTGCCGCGTTGATAGCGATTTAACGCTATACAGCACGAACAAGGGGAGAATGTATACTAAAATTTTGTGCTACGATCAATATTTATCTCGGAGAAGAACTTCATGGTTTTGTGAGTTTAGGTGGGCTTACTCAGGAAATCCGTTCCGATATGGATCCCATAATGCTATTATCCGGATCTGAAAACCAACAGTGCTCGGGCCAATCCATCGAGGACCACCACTGCTTGATTGGCACGCACTGAAATAGAATCGTTAAAGTGGTGTACAGCCACGCGACGGTATGAGGACGCAGAGCACTTCATTGCGATCCACGACTTGAACATCCGTTCCTTCGGGATGAACTGTGTAGAAGCAGAGCATAGCGACTTTATGGCGTACATGCACACGTAGTATTCCGCGTCACGAGAGTATTGGACCTTTAATGCTGTTTGCATCTTATCCACGATATCGAGGTAGAATGGTCCTGGAATAGCATGAGGTAGCCGAGTTGTAATGCATCGTATCCAGTACCGCGAGCCCGACGAAGCCGATCCATGCAACGACAACCAGAAGTCCGACAGCTCCACCACTCACGACGGACCGCGTGATCGTATAAGTGCTGATTCGGTTATTGGCATTCGTCCGGACGCGGATACAGGAGAAGCGGACGTAAAGTCTGGTCATGACCAGTGCAAGGGTAACCACTACCATGCTCATTCGAAGACCTTAATTAAAAAAAAAAAAAACTGTTAGACGACATGGAACTGGCCGAATGCATAAAGGAGAAATGAAGGATGGTTACTCACGATGATATCGAGAGCTGTGACTGCCATGATGCTCGGTTCTTCCTGCCGCAGGAAGATGTCGTAGGTTCGGCTGGCGGACGTAGAGGGGCTGCTTTACGTGGTAACGGTCCACTCCGTTACCCTTTACAATATTCGAAAAGAGGGCTCTCCTCTTTATAAGATCTCTCATTCGACCCTGACTATCCTTCAGAACTTCCAAATTCCTAACCGAGATCCTTCAAATAACAAATAAAGGTTAATTATCGGAAGGAACCCTCCGTAATAAATTTAGAAGATTTTAAGAAGAAGAATATGGCGACATTGCGGGTCGGCTCAAGTATTAAGGGAATCTGAAAATAACATTGTGGGCTTGCTTACCGATTCGCCATGTTTATCTTACAATAAAGGTCTTTAAAATTGGAAAAGGATCTCCAGTTATTACCCAGCATAATAGAACGATTTAAACACAAACACAAAGTGGGGAAGACCCCATGACACGATGATTATTACTAGGGTACCCAGAGCTCCTCGGAAGGAGACGTAAACTACAGTACTTATCGCAGATATGATTGATCGTAATTACTTGAGTAAGGTTAAGTATATGGTAAAGGGGGGATGATAAGGTAGGGAACAGGGAATGGCCGGCCTGAGCGCTTCTTCCTGATTACGTTGACTCAGGTAATTCTGGTCAATAGTGGGTATGCACTATATGAATGTCTTTGGCCGAGGACCATAGCATTCCGCCGTAGTGTTTGAAATAACGCCATTCCGCAGAAAGAAATGGAGTTTTTTTTTGATCATGGAGTCCCAATTGCAGTGAAGAGAAAAATATCATGATATCAGCACATACGAAGCTCTTCGACCCGGGATTTGCGTGGCTGATAGCACTAGAGTGTCAAAACGAGTTCCAGATTGTTTCAGCGGTGTTCTAGTTAGTAAGTCTCGTGGGGACCTGGCAATCTGAATCGCAGCAGGTATGTCTATCCCTTTTAGAATAAGAACAACAGTGATCGAATACTTCTATGGGTATCTCTGCGTTGTGCTTCCTTGGTACCAAGCGCACGCAGGTACAAAGTGATATTAAAAGATCGTCCCTTCCAAGATAATAATCAGGTATCTACCGGCATCGAGAAAAAAACCATAATCCTTATAATAGTCGTATTTCCCTCTATTATTGTTCGCTATTTCTTCTACATCCTCGGCCCTTCCTCTGGCCCTAAAAAAAAAACAGTAAATTTCTAATCTGTCAATAACCAACGCAAATCCCGGTAAGATTGTGGAGTATATTGGGAGGCCTGCAGCGCCTCAAACGTCGCCAAGCTCGCCGGAGGTTGCTGCCACTTCCGGTAGCGAAAACTTACCGATTGTCGCACCTTTTCGCCGAACGCACCATATACGGACTGCCAACCGACATATCGCGCTCTCGACCTCGTATTCTCGTATATGCTGCCTTATCCTGAACCTGACAGCCGCCACAGAATGTCGCCGAATCTGCATCGACGGCAGGAAGGATCTTCCTTGCACGCCGGTAGGAGATTATCAAGGTTTTTGGCTTTCGGAAGATCCTAGCTGCCACGCAAGTGCTAAATTTAATTGAGACGAAAAGGTCATTTTACTCACAAAGCTTTTGTAGAAGAAATATCGTTGGTGCGGTGAACCGGCGCGGCTTTCAAATTCCGTTGGAAAGAACGAAGCTGCCTTTTCGATAGTGTCCCTCCGAAGAGACCTTTTCGTAACAGAGGTTTTTGTTTTTTGTTGGAGCCTGGACGCATCTGGATCGAAGCATACGATAGTATCCACGGGTTGAAGCGCTCTGGGTCCAGTGATCTGCCACGGCATATCACATCTCAGAAAAGATATGAATATCATGCCAGAGATATTGATAACTGGTAAAAACAATTGCCAGTGGGTATCCCGTGCATGAGCGCTTGATAATAAGAGGGCCACCTTTTAAATCTGGCGGAAAACATAAGCCGCACTGCGTTTTAGTACCTCGGCCACGTGGGGCGAGTGTTTATACCGCTCTTGGAAATGGTCGACTGAAAAGGGCCCACGAGGGGGGGGGGTTCACACCAACTCGGTGATAGAACAATGGGAGCTCTCGCCGGGCTATCCCTGCTATTCGGGGGCCACCTTACCACCCGATCAAATAATTCTTCAAGGCTAGACAAGTGTGATCCCTCAATGGAAGTTTTTGCCTAGAACGCGTCCTTTTTAGCTGGTGAGCTTGAGCGTTATAACGCTCACCCCTTGACTCCTTCGAGTGGGGTCTTTACCTTCCATCTCATTCAGGGGGAACTTGGACTGTTTCTCGCTCACGTTCTTCAGAGTAAAAAAATCTCGCAAAAAAAAAAAAAAAAAAAAAAAAACTGGGAATTATCTGAGCCACCCGTAACTTCTAGGCCGTATTACGAGTCAATGAAGTATGGTAACTCAACTTAAGGCGAAACCCTCAACAAACAGCCAACTTGACATTTGAAGCTCAGCTTCGGACTTCAAACTCAATCCTCGGATGCGTCTTGCGACTGTTACGTTCTCAGTGATAACGCGGCGCGGGAAGATAAGGGAAAACCCGGTATCGGTTCAGCTGATTGGAACCTCCTCGGGCTTGACGTTCTGCGTAATATCCTTTTTATAATACCTCCTTGGTTCATCTCTTAACAAGCCATACTTATATACTTAATGCACAGTCCCGCCACTGTCCTTCTTTATATTTAGAATTTTGAATCAAACCCGCGATAACGTAAGGCTAGTTATAGAGATATTCTTCGGAGATGATATAGGGAACTAAGGGAATAAACATTTACCGATAGGGCCTTCACTCCTGTTTCGTTCAGAGTTCTTAAATTAACAACAGTTATGCGAACGAATTGCTGTTAATATCAGACGATAGACGATCTATAGCCCCATTTCCGACTTAGCACATCTCCAAGGCTTTCCCGTCGCCGTTTAATCTTGCCGACTATCGACCATCGAAGTTATAACTTATAACAGGAAAGAACTTATAATTGCTCCGAGGCGCCGATTAATTCATTTAACTTAATTAACCGCAGCGATTAATCAGACTTTGTTCCCACCTTTTACCTTCTTCTCTTTCCATTCTCTACATTCTTTCTTTTCGAGAGCCGGACTCCAATCCTTATTTGCCCCCTATATTCAACTTTGTATACGACTTATCGACTTATCTCGCCACTATTCGCGATGCATAATATTCTTGTTCTTTCAGTACTTTCGCTCAGTGGCGTGTGTGCACTACGTTTACCTGTGTTTGAGCCTGGGCGAAGAGCTTCTCGATACAGCTTGTCAAAAACAACAACTACGCGCCTGACTGCCTTGCAGATCTTCAGCGGACATATTCGAAATATGGAATTCCCTCTCGCACCAAGAAAGAACCTACGGTAACGCGGCGAGGCGTACGACACACTCCTCCAGGCAGAGGGCACAAGCGGCAGGTAGGGAGTAATACCCGGGGCGGTAAATCAATTGAAATTGTAGATGTGAGTTTTCAGCCCGTTGTAGGGAATATCGCTTCAACCAGATTTATTAACACTGACTGCGATTAAACAGACAGCCAACCGCGAGCTAGAGTACATCAACGAGATCACAGTTGGTGACCAGAATTTCAAGATGATCCTTGATACTTGCAGTGCAGATTCGTAAGGCAAACCCCCCATGTTGTTTTTCCTAAGTTTCGTCCACACCGCTGACTTGCTTCCGACTTTCATGAACAGATGGATCGCCTCCACATTGATCCCCAAATCTTCTCGAAAAGATGACGGAAGATATTACGACCCCTCCAAAGTTCGACGTACAAGCACAGTGATACCTCGAATTTCAACGTTCAATATTATGACCACAGCTACGTATCCGGAGCCGGGTACCGATGCAGTGACTGTGGACGATGGACTATAATCTCGAGCCAAAGTCTCGGCCTGGCGAAAAACATATCAAACGGGTTCATACCGGATGGTGCCGATGGCGTACTTGGACTTCGCGCACAAGGCACCTTTTTGCGAAATATCGCTTCCCAGAAGCTTCTGTCTCTACCGATATTTGCGGTAGACATTAAGAACGACGACAATGGATCTTATGACTTCGGTTTCATCGACCACGTTAAGCACCGCGGCTCGCTCACATACGTCAACGCCACAGCTGAGGGATCATCATCCTATGATTGGAAAGTCACTTCGACGAAGTATAAGATCGGGTCTCAGGATTTCCAAAGCGCTCGGTCCGAAGTCGCTGTCCTCGATACCGCGTCCAAATTCCTCCTTTTATCTCCGGATGCGACTAAGAATTATTGGGATGGTGTACCGGGCTCGGAATACGACAACGCGAATGCGATATATACGTACCCCTGCAACTCCACCGACTCACTACAGGCACTGAGCGTTGACGTGGCTGGGAACTTTGCCGATATACCGGGCTACTTATTGAATGCAGGGCCAATGGAAAATGATGCAGAGAAATGCCTCGGCGGGCTGCAGGCTACGAAGGACGCGGCAAGTCCGCTCGTTTACGGCGAATTGTTCTTTAAAGCGACTTACGTCGTTTTCGATTTTGAAAAGAACTCGGTTGGATTTGCCCCGAAAGCGCAAATATGAGTCCGCTCGAGCTTGTTCCTCCGGTGTTCTTGATTCTGTTCCGGGAGCTTGTGGTTTTGTCTTTGATTTTGGTTTTGTTATCCTTGCAATTCTCCGTGATTCACTTAATTGTTGTATAATTCCTTGTACTCACGTTAATAGTCCCTTTCTTTGCGCGTTTTGGGGAGTTTCCAAAAGTTGGTACGGTAAATTTCTGAATACAAAAAAGGCCGGTGGCATTGTGTTTTCCATTTACTGGTATTATTATTAGCTATTATCACATGTATTTCTTTCTTTCTTTTGCACTTGTAACATAGCGGCAGGGTAGTAAAACAGCCCTATACATCTCGGCAATCGTCCTGTTCCAGGTACAACGTACCCGATAAAACGTGAGCCCGTAAATGTTCCACGTTCCGAACTTTGGTCGTGGCTGAATAAAAAGTTACGCCGCGCCGTTGCGACACTATTCTATCCGAGACCGCAAGGATGAGACCGAGTTGTATGGCTAAACACCGAGAAAATGGGTTTTGGAGAGGGACAATTGTATTTCTAATTTAGACCCCTTCGTGCTTTAAAATGTCTTTCGTATGTCCCATTCTCCGTCAAGGGGAAGGATGAATGTTGGCTGTACCACTTGGGCTCAGTTCCGTTCAGCATCTACATAGGAAGTAGTCATATACTTAAGTGATGTCGCGGGATAGCCTATCAAGAACACAAATCGGTATTACGTATACTGGGTCTATACGTTATTTACATCGATATCGCCGCGATATTAAATTAACTTTTGTATTCATTACATATAACCCCAAACTCCGAATTGTCGTGAAATGCGAGCCGGCAATTGAAATGATTATATTATTATTCAAAGTCTTATTCCTATAATGCGCGAACAGTAAAATCTCCGCTACCAGGTGCTGCCTCCGCTGGCACTCTGTTGGGGGCGATTTCAAGTCCGACAGCAATGCTTTATCTATGTTGTTTCTTGACCGCCTCCATGTCTCGACCAGCTTCCGCATCGGTTTCCAAAGCACGGGTATACATGCACCAACCATCACAGCATTGGCTTCCACGATTAATAGGTTTGTTTCTCACTGCTTTAGAAGTACTAGTGCTTCTCGCTCTAATCACAAGTACGAGAGCCTGAGCAGCTCGCGAAAAGGCTTACGAGAAATACTCTGTTCTGGTTGTTAACGAGAATAAAAGTTGGCAATAAATCAACGGAAGCCAATCGCTTTGTAGACTTACATAACCCAGAATCCAAACGAGGCGTATAACTCTCTGCGCTTCTCGCGACAAATATAAAATAATCTAAATATTAAAAATGGAATAAAAGTTGAAGACGTCTATGAGAGAATCGATGATTGCCGATATCAAGTACACGAGTCGTTTCGTGGGTACTCGCCCATTCGAGCTCAGGCATTTACTGGAAGGAGGTTTGTCAAGGAAGAAATTTTTGATCTCTGGAGGCCAACATGGATAAATCCAGATCCGCGTGAGAATTATGGAAACGAGGAGTATGGAACCCCCCGATAACTTGATGAAGTGACGGATATTTCTGACGTATTGAGATATTGCGAGACGATGAAATCCACTTAAAATTACAGTCGGCCAAATGCTACCTGGCCACCAACAAATATCCGCGGAGTTGATCTTGATGCTAGATTTAAAGATTTTATTAGAAATCAGTTAGTTAGGAGCAGTAACAGGTATGACAAGCAAGTAGTTTTTGATGTTTTCAGAGACATACCCTTTCAATGCTATTGGCATATTGATAAAACTCGTCTATATTCGAAAACGAGTGATGGTTTATTTAAAAGAGATCCCATTCTATGACAACCGCCAAACCTACGACAAAATGTATCAGGTCAGAGCGTTATGTGTTGAAAGCCGCTATCGAACATGTGTTGCGCTGATTGAGAATACATATCATTAGTTTACGGTGGCAGTCAGTCCTAATATCTGTAGACATTATGAAGCGTTGGGAACATGACGGTCAGACCGATCGGCACCGGTAGAAGCAATGATGCAAACTGATGCGTTTCTAAAAAAATATGGAGAAATAGAGGAGGAATCATAAGAAACATAAGTGGAGACACGATTTTTGATTATCTTACGCACCATTGTAAACGCAATTAGCCCTATTGACCTTTCGTTAGTTGTGAACCATGCAAACCTCAGAAAAAGTCACCATTTTTGAACCCGAACTAACGAGTTCGTTAAGAGAAAGACCATAGAAGTAAGGAGGAGAGAGAAGAATATAACCCCTATTCTTCTGATGTATAATCGAATCAAGACGATCACCGTACAGGTAGACACCAAAAGAGCGATTCCGCTATAGTTCGAGTCGCGCATGTCGTTATTCCTGGCTTGCTCATAAATATCCCAGACCTTTTTACATGCGAAAAACAACATCATATTTTGCCGAAGTGTTCAATGAAAAGCGCATAGTATTTGAGAAAGTAGATATAGTCTGCAATGAATTGGCTACTGTGCAAGAGACGAAACTCGAGCTTATTGGCATCGCCGGCAAAATACCATCAGGGTAAACGAGTTCTCGACAATTGCGACGGAGTGGAAAGCCCCGTGATGAAGCGGTATCAGGGAACTCTACGGTGGCCTGCCGTTGGCCGGGAGGGCCTCAAGCGGTGTGGGGTACCCTTGTTGAGCGGCGTCCGGGGCGAATGGAGGGTCTATCGTGCAGCAGTATTATGTCTCAGATCGTGGGCAATAAACGAACGGCCCTGCAGAGAAACGTTCTCCCTCCCACAGAGACTCGCTTTACTCAGTCATTTCTTACGGCTTGCGTGGGGGCGAGCAGCACCCTGTCTGAACAGCCGATATATATCAATATTTATAACATTTATATTAAACCCCCGTCAATATCCGATGTTTGGACATAAGACGATCAAAAGGATGGGGATGGCCTGACCTTGGACGCCGGAGTGGGGGTCCATCCTCAAATTTCCCTGCCAACTCTAGTCATAGAGCCTCAACCTTGCCCGGAAATTGAGGCTCGAAGAGGATCGCAGGAGTCTGATCTGCTAATTATAGAATATTCTAGCCGATGTCGCCCCTCAATCTATATTCACCGTGATTTCCTCGCTTCATGCATGGACCGCGTAATATTCCATACTAATATCTAGCTTCCCGAAGCTAAAATCACCTTATACACGTCGCGGTATCGTTCTGGCGGTTTTACTAAAATTTGTAAAATTACAAATTAAAAATGACAGTCCGTAGATGCCCTTCAAGGGTAGAGGCATCGGCGTCTTTCAAACTGTATGCTAGTTTATAATTGCCCATTGACGCTCATACAGGCTCAACCTGAAACAGGTACAATCTGCATGGAAACCGATTTATCGAGATTTAATAGGCTAATGCCCTGCTCCGAAGAATTCATATTTATAGGTTGGTTCAAAGGAGGTCGAGAAATTAAAAGCGGGCACGTAAGAATGGTTCCAGGGTATGATAGTAAAGATATCCTGGCGTAAAGTAAATTATATTTATGGCGGACCATTTTTATCGGTGATCTCAGGATCGTAACGATTCGCAGACATATGCCCTTATCCTTGCTCTTTAAGCGTGGGTCCGTCAGAGTTGGGTTTGTTGGGTGCGCTGGTTCTATGGGGAGTGGAAAAGGGAGTTGATAGCCGATTCAGCGACGCGTACGCTTTGAAGTCTTTCCCGCTTTGAAATCACAAGTATGAAAAAGAACCCCATGGGGCACCGCATGGTGCTCAGATGGTCCGGAATAGTCTGATATTGCGGTCCTTTTTTCCTGCAAAAGGAACGAAAGCATACTTAGATGTGCAAATTAAAAACGAGCCATGTGGGGACTTGTTCGGCGGGAATTGAATTGTTCCGACAAGCGAAGTCGCGTATAACAATAGACGCTGGATTGAACACGAATCCCTTCATCTACTGGCGCGCGTAAGACCTCTCGTGCTCGGCCTTCCAAGACTTGAGATCTTTGTCTCTGCGTAAATCAAAGCGCTCGAACAATCGCTGTCGGGCCATGCCCTGATGGCTTCTGCACGGCACGCAAGCCTCCTCAGCCTCATTATCAACCCGTCTTTAAATGTAATATGATCATCATCAATTCCTGGATCCAACAAGTCATTCCTCGAAAAGCGCGCTCCGTGAAGTGGTTTTCGAAGTGGAACGAGTGGGTTTCTAACACAGATCAAGTTAAGAACGCTGTTGAATCTTTGGATTTAACCTAATTGGACATAAGAATCTCTGGGGTACAGGTTGGAGCTATACAAAAATAACGTGACCAAGCGGATGAGGTAGAAAGAAAAAAGAAGCGTAAGTGCTGAACTTGATAGAGCTTATAAAAAGAAGAAAAAAGAAGGAAAAGGGAAAAAAACAACAGTAGGGCAACCAACCAGGTCTCGTCGATAGTAGGAGGTACAAAAAATAGGCAACAATGATTCGCTATCTGTCGAAGGGGCAAGGCACTGTAATCTCCTCGATCTCCTCGGACTATAATAGTATTAACATGACCACTTTTACCGTCCCGCCTTCTACGACTGACTTTATTCCCCTGATTAGTCTTTTGCTTCTTTGCTACTAACGCCGGTTCTGGCACCTTTTGGATCTCTTCCCCGCTTTCCGCTTTGTGTTTCGCTTGGATTGGTTATTACATTGTTTTTCTTCAACAGGCGACTTTTGTCGCTTTTTGTCTGCGTCTTCTTATCTAGAAGCGGCCTCAAGCAAGTTTTTAACATATATCTGCATTTCGGGTCCTCGTGCCATTTTCATATGGCCCGTAAAGGCGAGCCACAGTCCTACCCTCCTTTGCTAAGAGTAGGGGACGACTTATCCAGAAATTCTTCTCATCGTTGAAGCATTTCAGCTATGCTTCCATTTCTTCTGGCTGGGAGAGTAGTTTGGGTTCGTGATCAGGCCATATATGATCGTGGTGTAAATGTGCCTAGGATTTCTGCGATAACTGCGTCGAGTATCGATTTTGCCGCCTGTCCACATGTTAGCCCTGTGACAATTTCTCAGTGTACATAGCGATCCTTCATTCTGAATGTACCTTTCTTAAAATAAGATTGCACCGCAATCGCAGGCTGCGATCTACTTCCCCGGAGCTCTTGTTCCATGAAAGTGTTTACGATTAATAGTTTATTCTTTCCTAGGCAACGGGAGATGCATTCTAGAACTTCGAGAAACTGCTGCTTGAAATTCCTGTCTTTCGCGGTCCAGGCACGCAGAGGCACGGGAAGATAGCGACAAACGGGGGCTTGTTCAATATGTTGACTGTCATCACCGAGGGAGTTTTCGATAGCATTCCATCTTTGAAGTTTTTCCCGCATAAGAGCGCAGAGCCGTTTGGTTTTGGCTGCGATATCCAATGCCGAGTTGATATTGGTCAAATTTGACCGATTTATCTAGAATATTGTGTATGGGATAAGATGTTATCTTGGTGGGGAATGATAATTGGGGATTCGGCGCAGCCACGGAGGCCGGGCTGCTGGGGCTATAAATACTCCGCCGCTAGCGCCGTATTTGCCGCCGAAGCTCAAGGTAGGTTGCGGCGTACTGCGGCCGCGGGATGACAGTTTTCCTCGAGGCCTCCGTAGTTCTGCGATCTGTATCGCCGCTAACGTCATTGAGATGTATAGTATAGAGTATTTGCCGCAACATCTTCTGTTCGGCGAGCTTGTAGATCTTGTGCTGGCGCAGATGTATGTATGATATCTAATAATGTAGGATGGGATCGAACTTATAGATTTGACTATAGAACTAACTAGACTAACTGAGGGAATATACGATGCTATATATAATGAACTAATAATACTATAATCTTAATATAATATATAGTCTACCTCGATAGCTCGTAGAGCCTTATCGTCGTAATCTTCTTAATATCTATAGCTAAGATCTTAATATCTCTAGTTAAAGTTCTTTATTCCTTAGCTATATAAGTATTACCTCGATATCTATAGATTTATTATATCTTTTTAGTATACTTAATAGCTAGTACTTTCCTTTATTAATAATATTAATAATCTTTATTTTATCTTTTATATCTATAGCCTTTATAGCGCTATTATAAGATATCTTTATAAGCGGTTTAGTAAGTATATCCGCGATATTATCCTCTAATCTTATATATTAAGGCTTAATAGTTCTTTTCTAAACTAGTTCCCTTATAAAGTAATATTATATATCGATATTACTTAGTTCTACTATAGTATTTAGAATCTTTTATAATATTAATAGTACTTTAATTATCTATATATATCTCGATACTATTAGGAGCCTTAAACTTAAAGGCTCGTTATATATTTTTTAGTATCTAAAATACCTAGAAAGCTTCTCATAAAGCCTTTTCTATAGCTATATTCTATTTTAGTATTACTAGTAGCTATAGTACGTTACTTTTTTAAATAGTATAAGATAGCTATTCTATTAAACGTTACTATATAGTCGGTAGTAGATTTATAAGTAAACTTATATTTAGTCTAGTCGGCGTTTACGTAGATATATAGATCTAGTATTTTATCCTCTATCTTATAGGTATAGTATATAAGCGTATAATCAAGGGATCTTTCTTATATTATAGTACTTTTCTTATTATTTTTTTATAAGTTAGTTTACTTTACTAATATATTATTCTATATTAAAATAGCGAAGGTATTAGTTAGCCTAGTAAATAGAGTATAGATTAAATTTTTACTATCTATTAATACTATATTATTAGTATAGTATTTTAATCTTTTATTTAAGAGATATTTTTTATAGGAATATTATCCGGAGTATCCTTAAGCCTAAATCTTTTAAGGAGCGATTATATATATATAGACTAATATAGTACTAGGCGACGTCGTTTTTTAGACCTAGTCTATTTTATCTATATATCTAGAAATAGGCTATTAGCTCTATATTCTTTATCTTAAAGTATAAATTAAGATCTCGCTTAAATATCTTAATTATATTTATTAGATTTAGCTATTAATAGATTATTAATATAGATAATTATTATTAGCCAACGATCTTTATTAATAAATAAGTTATTATTAAGCCGATAAACTTTAAACTTTAATAATTTAAAACTAAGATAAGTTTTTCGTATTTTTAAGGTAACTATTTAAGACCGTATAAAGTTTTTATTAATTAAACTAATCTATTAATTTCGCTCTCTTTTAAGGTTTAATAATAATTCTTTACTTTAGTTTAGGTATAAGAAAGGCCGTTATTATATTTATTTATTTATATTTAAGATCGAGCTAGGCTATTAATATAAAAAATAGCCTTATTATTAATATCTTAGCTACAGTACGTATATCTATCGTAATTAATTTTTTATTTCTATATAAAGCCTCGAGCGACTAGTCTCAACTTAAGTATTATAATCTAACCAGTAAATCGCGCTTATATTTATACTTATTTATTATTAATAATATTATTTTCTAGAAAGAGATTTTAAAAATCTATAGCTTTCTATATATCTTATTTTTTAATTAAAAATAGTTTTTAATCTATCGATATACGTTATTCTTTATAGTTCAAAAGCTTATAGCCTCTTTATAGATAATAACTCTAATTATCGATATATATACTTTATAGACCTTCTTTAAGCGTATAGCTATTAAATCTTACTAACGTATTCTAGCCTATAAGATACCTTCGTAATTTAACTATTAGATCTTATCTTTAGCGATTTCGGGAATACGCCTATTATTTTTAGTTATCGTTATAGATCTATCTTATAGTATCTACGTAACTTCCTCTATAAGAGCGAGTATTCTTAGATCTTAGTTATAGACTACGTTATCGAGATTTTCGCTTTTATCCTCGTAATCTAGCTAATTAGACTACTCTAATATAATCGTCTCGTAGATATCTAATTAACGATCGGAAGTTAAGTTTTAATCGTAATCTAGCGCCGTCGCTATTTTATTTTAGACTAAACCTATTCTAAGATATCTTTAACGTATTTAAGAGGATCTTATTATTTCTATAAAGTTATATACTTTAAAGGTTAATTTAATTAAAAATCTATATCTCTATAAATTAATACTTTACGGATAATAAGATCTTAACTTAATAGATATTATAAGCCTCTAGGCCTATAAAATATTTTTTAGTAATATTTTAACTTCTTTTAAGTTACTATCGATATATACGTAATATAGTTTATTAAATATTTTTAAAGTTTAAATATCGGGAGTTTTACCTTTCTATTTTTCTTATAATATCGTCTATTTATTATCTTTTAGTACCTCGAGCGGCTTTAATAGCGTATAGTTATAAATTAGATTATAATAATTTACCGCCTCTACCTATAGCTACGACGTAATTCCGACGCGGCTAATATTATTTTTAATCTATCGATAAGAATCTAATTAAGCTTCTTAGATACGCTATTTTATTAAGATACGTATATAGCTAAGATATAGACTATAATTTTTACTTATTATAGCGCCTATCGATTAAGGTATTCTTTATCTTTATTATATTATAGCTTAATAGCTTAAGTTTAACTAACGTTAGCTATCTTAAGAGTACTATTAAAGTATAAGAATATCGTCTCTACCTTTTTATCTTTTATAAAGTAGATCTAGAACTTCTAACTATTCCTTCAAAAAGGTAATAAACCCTATATAATCTCTAAGGCTTTATATATACCTATTAATAAAAATCTAAAAAGATTATCTCTATTAGCTATACTTACCTAATTAAGGTTTCTCGCAGTTTAGTATTATCTTTAATTTAGTAAGTCCATAGGCTTATAGTTAATATAGCCCTAAAGATTTTATCTTTAGTAATACCGATAACGCTTCTATACTTAATTATTCGCTTAATATAATTTTTACCAATATATCTAAGCCATTATATACTTCTTATATAATAGCGAAAGCTAAACTCTTTCTTATAGATATTATAACTTTCCTAAGATCTTCTATAGTTTAATTTTACGGTAGCTTCGATCTTTAGCCTCGATCTAATTATTATATATCTACCTTATTAGATCGTTATTATATATTCTATCTTATCTACGCGAGAGATTAAAAATAGGTTATACTTTATCTTTAAAGCGTATAATATATTCTTAAGTTTAATAAGACTACCGCCATACTCCCTATTAAGCTTTATAAATACTAAGCTAGTACTAATAGCCTATAGTATTCTCTATTACTAATTATAATATTCTATAGCTTTAAGAGGGGTTTATAGATAAAAATATTCTCTTACTATTATTATATAAGAAGATATACCTAAGTTAAGAACTACTAAATTATTCTCTAAAAGCCGGTATCTTATACTAAGTTTATATTATAAGGCCTAATACCCTATTATTACCGCTATCTTTCTTATCCTTTATATACTTTTTATAGTCGCTCTCTTATATCTAACCTTATATAATAGTAGTATTTACCTTTAAACTTATAAACCTTCTTATCGTTTCTTTAGGTTTTACCTCGGCTATTTCTTCTAAATAGCGCCTTATTATCCTTAAAGCTAATATCTTCGGTATATATTTCTACGCTTTACCTCTTTAACGAGTAGCGCCTTCTCGAGTATATCGAGAGTTAGTTTCTTACTATTAAATCTATTATTTATTAAAAGTTTATAATAAACGTCTCTTAGTCGCTACTAAGGTTACTATAAACGAGATTAATAGCCTCTACTATAACTATATTATCCTTAAGCCTATACCTAGCTTCGTCTTCTCCGCCGTTCCGCCTTAGTCTTCTCTATTAAGATTAAGCCTAACATCTTATTATATATTCTAATAAGATCTCGATACTTCTATATAAATCCTTAAATATCGACTTTATTCTTAAGTTAAATCTACCTTAGTTATTTTCTAATATAAGGCTTACTAATAGCGGTAATAGCGATATACGCTAAACTTAAGTATCCTATACCTTATTCGCGCTACTATTAGTAGATTATAGATAAGTACGTTAAATTTTACCTCGTAGTAAGCTTTAATATAGTATACGCTTTTAAGTTATTATTTTAATCTTTAGTATTTAGCTCTACGTCGGTTACCGTAGCCTTAAGCGGTTTACTAGTAATATCTTAGACTTTATTATACTTAAGGAACGTAGTTATATATATACTTTAATCGAGGTAATTTATAAGATTAGCCTTTAGCTTTACCTCGTTAAACTTTAGTAAGAGAGATATCGTAAGATATATCGTTTAAGAGAGATTAAGAAGTAAGTTAGTTTATTAAGATATATTACTAACCGGGCTTATAACCTACTAGCGTAGATATAGTATAATATCTAATAATATAGGATAGGATTAAACTATAGATTTAACTATAGAACTAACTAGACTAACTAAGGGAATATACGATGCTATATATAATAAACTAATAATACTATAATCTTAATATAATATATGTAGTCTACTCGACGGCTCGTAGAGCCTTACGTCGTAATCTCCTTAACATCTATAGCTGAGATCTTGATATCTCTAGCTAAAGTTCCTTGTTCCTTAGCTATACAAGCATCACCTCGATGCCTATAGATTGTCATACCTCTTTGGCATGCCTAATAGCTAGCATCTTGCTTCATGATTCTGCTGTAGAGCGTCAGAGACTCGTGTGTTTATCTTTTTTGTGCTTCAATCGCCGTGTATTACTGCGTAGGCGATACGATTCCAAACGCCGTAGTGATATTGCATTTTTACGCTCTCTCTCTTATTCCATTAAATATTCTCGAATCTATTCAAGCGCGTCTTTAAGTTGTAATGAAAGTTGACCGTCTCCGCAAGGATTTAATGTTGCGGTCCTCGAGCTGTAGCGATATTAAAAAGACGGTTCGTGATTTTACGCCGCCGGAAACATCTTCAAGCGGCAATCAAGCGGCAATAATTAACAACCCGTTAGTTCCAGACCACACGAGATATAACCAGTAAATTAAGCTACCCAGGAAGCCAGTCTAGATACATTTCTTGACTTGTCGCCTGCTCTGCCAATGAGCTCATGTTGACATGGATCTTTTGCTATGTTGGGATAAATAAATGTCGAAGGATCCATGATAATAATATCGAGGGGCCGAATTACTGAAGACGGAGCTCACAATTGTATGCCTCAGCTAGCACGTAGGAGACATAAGCCTTCCACTCTAATCTGGAAATTGGAATTTCGCATCCCCGCAACTATTATTGATCTTGATTAACTTTCGTAAACGCAGGAGCGGGAAATCCGCTTGGGGGAATTGGAATTTTGCACGATTGTAGACTAAAACCCAGGTCGTAGAGATCGATGTTCCATTATATGAACATATTCGCGCACCAGGTCTCGCTGGTGGATATGAAGTCTATATAAGTAATGTCTGACGACTAGAAGCAATACTGCGAGACTCTCAGAAGCATCTCTTCTAGGAAATCATAACTAAACAATCCTTTCCACTGGTATTATACGCCGAACCTTCATTGGGGTCTCACGCCTATAGTATATACGTATACCACCCTTCAAGTACCTTTCCCTTAACAATACCGAACCCACGCCTAACATATCCAATGAATACGGCTGTATCTTCTAACTCGGCCTGAACGATACCCTGTCTCGTATTGGGACATGGCCAGGCGCTGAAATCAAGTCCTTCGACAATTCGAATGTTTCGACGAGCGCGGGCTCGAAGTTGATGTTACGATTCGAACGACGAAGTCAGCGACGGAGCCTTTGAGCGCTATTATGACGCCTACCATTCTACTGAAATTAGCGTTTGCGGCCGACATTTAGACCCTGTTGAAAACTCCCAGAATGGCCAACTTCATCTCCTAGGTCTTTCGCCTATGGAAATATGGCTAGAGCAACCAGCGGTGGAGGACCGGAGCGGGTTCTGATAAGATCATTGAAGCATACGGCTTATCAGGGGTTAATAGCTAGTATTCTGTGAACCAAAGCATATTCATGATTTAGAGTCACATTCTTGACAAGGGATATCTGCGAACGCTTTCTGCTTGTATCGGATTAATGAATGATAAATTGTTCTTGGAGACTGGTGATTAAAAAAAAAAAAAGAAAAGAGAAAAACAGAAACCATAAGCCATGAACGATGAACTACAATTCAACTAGAGCTTTTATGCCACTATCATGTATGCTGCTCCCCGTTTTTACTTGAACGTTATGTGGCCAGTGTGACTAGGCCTGGATTGATGATGGCCTATTAAGTTGATGTACTTCCTGCCAGTTCTCTAGTTGTCCATGGAGGCTTTTGTTCCATGCACTTTTCGTTCTAATAGAGACCAGCTATGATGACCAACTTGGACTAAGGTCAGCCTCTGTCGACGAAATATGTAGCGAGCTCGAAAGGGCATCCGACATCTCGCTCATAATTGATAGATGTGTGTCCTCAGCCGAAGCGTCGAGTGGAAGCGATGGCACAGACAAGGACGGAAGCGTCAATGAGCGTTCACGCATTGAGTCTACCGTGGTTTGCTGGATCTGGTGTGAGCGGAAGGATGCTAATCCTGATGCTGAGGAATGTAACGTCGAGGTCAGAGTGGCAGAAATATACTTCGGCGAAGAAGCGGAATTTGCAATCGACATTTCCGAGCCTGACTGCAGACCATGGGCCGATGGGGTGCGTGAGTGGCCGTACCTTCTGCTGCAGGCTCTGTGGCAATATCATGCGGTACATTTCTTCAAAGAAGCGATTCGTCGGCTGAGCATGATGTGGGCGACCGGGGCGACCGGCAATGTCGGGGGCTCTTCCGGAAGCCTGTGAATTCTTTGAGCAGAATGTATCCAGGAAATGCATTCCTAGAACCTTATTTGACCGTCGTGAGAGGTCATCCGCACGTTTAGCGGCCAATTGAAAGGTTTCCCACCTTCCAGTCGATAGCTTCTTTTTCGGCGTATATCTCTTAACAATCATCCAACACAATGTGGCCAGCAGTTCTGCGCCGCTGATTCCCATCTTCTTTTCCGCTTCTGCTCCCCAGGACGTGATTAGACGCTGCTTCTTACAAGCCTGCGCAATCTGCCAACTTTCCACAGGAAAAAGTAGACGGTCAAAGCGGGATCCTTCTGGCTGAGTAACTCTTCTCCCAGCTCTAAACTTTTCCGCGGCCCACGTGTTGAGATAATCTTATCCCTTGTGCATGGATCCTCGATTAAATGTTCAAGTTCCGCCTTACACCAATCTAAGCAGGAGCGGAGGCAAGAATTGCGCATTCCGTTCTGTGTAGAGAGCCCTCCCGCTACCGTTTCGAGTATATTCCCGAAGTTGAATAATACTCCCTTGAGTGGGATCTTCAGTTATAAGACATTCCGTAATTTCGTGATCGGGTAAAGTTACGGCAGAACGAACACACATTCCCAATAGCCAGTCACAGACCCAGGACGGCGTCTCTTGTGAACGTGCGACGTTGTCATCTTGAGATATGGCGAACTTTAGTATTTCAAGATACTGTTCAAAGACCTCCTTACGGGACCCTAGAGCAAAGAGAAAATCAGCCGCTCTTTTTGAATCCTCTTGATCTCGCTCTAGATAGGAATCCAAGTCGTCGACTGCTCGCGTCCTCGTGTCGCTAAGGAGGCCGTGGTCGTTTGATTCGCTTGACATGGGTGTTGGACTTCTTTCAGCGTTGGTTTCGAGAAAGCTGTGAGTTGAAGGGCCCTGGATCCCCGTCATATCTTTCTTACAGACAGACTTCTCATAGTCCCGCGTAGCAAAATTAAGACCTGATTGACTTAATGTTGGCGTATCGACTGGATTGTAACGACCGTGTTGCTCCTGGTCTATCGTCCCCATGATCCGCGTACCCTCGTAACTTTTGCTTGATGATTCTAATGAATAAGACGGGGTCCGCTGGATTAGGATATAGGCATCCGAGAGGAGTCTCCGGTATCTGATAAGATAGTCTCGGGATCCACGTCTGGTAAACAAAGCATAAAGCTATGCGTTGGAATGACTGGCTCGGGTACTGACGGCGTTTTCATGAAATCCGGGACCCGAGGATTGTCATTAAATCTCTCCCTAGAGCGACCGTGGCCATATTTAGCTTTCAATTTTGTTCTCTTCTCTCTCTCCTTCAATTGAGAATCTGTTGAGTTAGTATCTAACTTAGTCCCAACAAGAGGGTTATCAGGCTTCAGTCGCTTTGCCGATAGTTCCGGGTCCGCGGACGCAGTAGATGAGGTCGATGCCCGCTTTCTACTAGTATATTTGGTCTTGGAAATATCTAATGAAATTGGGTATGAGTGCGCCTGGCCCTCACTAGGCGTATTATACTTGTGAAAGCCCCACTTTTCGAATTGAAAGATATATTGACGCCGACTGGAATTCCGGAGACATTAAAATTCGTTTGCTAAGTTTATACAAGTCCTTGACTGAAAAGCGGGTCTCTGTTTCTTCTTTTTTTCCTTTTTTTTTTTTTTTTTTCCAAAAAAAAAAAAAAAAAAGAAAAAGAAAGAAAGGAAAAAACTGAAAGCAAAAGAGAGGAAAGGGAGAAAACAGAAGCGATATAGTATTTGAATTGGAGTGACTCGGACTTACGATGGCGTGAAAGCGTACTTTTCTCTCATATTGGCAATCAAGCTATCTAGGGTCATTGCGTGATATAGCCTACAAAGCTCGTCCTTGTGCTCTTCCCACATCGCCTGCGGGATACGCTTTGCTCGTGGTGTTTGGCTTTTCTGCCATCGAAATTTTTTCCCAACCATCTCTCCAGTGCTTCCCTACAGGCAATTGGGCTATTAGACTATAAGTTGATAGGGAGCGACGGAAGGCACTGTTCAATCACAGAAATCTTCAGGTTGATGCATTGTTAACAAGAATAATCAAAGCCATCGGCGGACTTTATGTGAGCATTTGCTGCGAACTCATTGATGTTGGCTCGAACAAGGCTTGGGGACAATATCGTGACGGGATCAGGGAAAATCATGGATAAACCATAAGAAGAAAAAAGCAATTTGGAATTTCCAATTACTTGATTGGGAAATCCTTCTCGGGAGGTCCAATCAGAGCCCTCTTTTCTCCCAATGTGGAGCTCTTTTCGGAACGAAATCCTAGTGATCTCACGATCAAATAACTCGCCTCGCCGAAGAGATTTGCGGGCACTACACAAAGCGACGGCTATTACTTGGAACCAGAGCTCGATATGCTTATATACTTCGACCGCGATTCAGGTTCCTAAGAGAGTTTTACTTGATCCTGGAAGATATAATTCGTTCCTTCAGCCTGCACGATTTGATCTCGCGCAGCGCTGGAAGCCTCATCTTACTATATAAGGCAATCAGCCTGCAGTTACCTACCTCGAAGGATTTTTCGGAGATATTACGCTCGCACTCTGATTTGCTGGTCATACACTTATTTAATAGTATATCAAAGCGTTGGTGACTATATAAGGACTTTAGAATATAGCATTATCATACGTCTTTTCGAGTAGTACTACAATTATTTGCCAATTTCGGGGGCATATTCAAAAAGGAGCGGGCATGCATGTTTGCTCGGATAGCAATACCATTTTCGAAGTCATGGATTGTGAGTAGCCAAGCATATGAGCTTAGACGGGCGGTTCTGCACCATCCTTCTGTATCGTACTGCCGCGAGCACATAATTAAATATACTTCAAAATTTTTCTTCGCGGAATACTCAGAAGATAAATATGGGCGGTAATGTTGACACTGGTCGCAGACTTTTACGGTTAGCACCATGTCATAATGGTGCACCGAAGAATTTCTGTCAACATAAATCCACTAATTGAACCCCCCGTCGTTGTTGGGAAAAGCTTAGCGATAGTCCTGAGGTCTCGGACATTATTGTTCGACCTTCAGTCTGTATATTCCTTTGATAAACTATTACTGCCCATTCTAGGAAGCCTGTGTGTTCTGAAGTATTCTTAATGGCGATAACAGATGATATATATAACGTAGGGCAGCCATCGAATTTCATGCTCGGAGACAGAACGGGGGAGTCAAAATAGAACCCTATAAGAGCTATTTCCGCAAACCCTTGTTTCTTGCCGCTTTACTACCGCAAGTATCGCAACAGGTAGAAAGGATCGGTGAATACAGCAACGGTGCACAGTAAAGTCAGCGTTGCATCTACCATATCTAGACTTTCGGATGGGGACCGAAAACAAATCCAAAAAAGGTGCCAGAGAAAGCGGTTGCCCGGGAGCGTTGAAAGACGGGGCGGTTTTATCTGTAGGCTTGGATGGTCATATTCATTCGTGCCTAGGCCTAATCGTACTCACATCTGTTAGCTTGTTGTGAAGGTACTCATTTCCTTCGTGTGGGCCACCTACAAACCTCTAATATAATGGGCGATACAATGGCAGCCGCGTCTATGCCACATCGCCTACGTTACTCACGATGTGATCATGGCTGAGCACCTTAATTTTGTCGATCTGGTTTGCTGAAGTGTGCTCTCCAAAACTGACGTCCTCGAACAGAAACTTTGGGCATTCGACGTCGAAGAAACAATCCACGAGTGACAAGTTTGCAAACTCTTTTGGAGTCCAAGATGATCCTTCCTCGTGTACACCTTGAAAAGTACCAGCCGAAATCTGCCTAATAATCATGTGAGACGGCATAAAAGCCAATAATTATTTTGTACGGCTGAAGTATGGAAGTATATGTCACCATGTCCCCGATTCATTGGTGAGCCCACGGGCCTGGATATAAATCTCTCTGGGTAGCTTCATTGTTTGAACATTTGCAGTTGTCTATGTCGATCATAGATATTCCTGATTTGGAATGATACTATGTTTCTTAGATATATCCCGTGGCGACATAGTAAAATTCCTGTAGCGTTCTCGCCGCACAATAACGAGGACAGACTGATAAATCTCGAACAAGCGCAGTATGGGTAGGCGCGGCAGATGCTATAGCGGGGAGCTTCTGCACGTCCTGCACGTGCAGTGCTGGAATGATGGTGCGCGTAAGGGGGTGCGGAGATATATGCTGTCGCCGATGTAGTGCCACGGCTATCAGTCCTTTGTGTGGAGAGGACATTCGGGGGGTTGCGGGGCCTTATTCGGCGGGGGGGAATACTCCGGAGCCGATCAGTGAGGGCGAAGAGGAGATTGATTGGGATGATATGGATGCGGATGAATCTAATGACGAAGGTTCGGAGGAGGATGAATCCGAGGGCGAGGAATATTCGGAAGTTCGCCAAGACCCGGAGGCCGACGAAACGCTTACGCCGCCGATGAAGAAGCTTAAGGCCGCCGACTAAGGAGATTAAAGTCTACTATTATCGTGTTCGTGGAACCAACAATATCTTGCTTTCTCTTCCGAAGAAAACTCTCTCGTAGAAAAGGAATTGAGTATATGAACTCCTCAACAGCCGATAATATCTATGTATGAAGGAGGGACTGGGTTGGAACACCATATGATTTGCATGTTAATCATTTATTACTATCGATAGAAACTTTGCTAGAAACTAGCTTAGAGTTTTAATGAGAAACAAGGCGTAAGATGTGGTCGCCGGTGCTTGCCGACAAGTGAAACATGAGATATAAACGAAAAAAGAAACCAGCGCAATTCATGGAGATCTAGACCTACATGTGGTTTGAGACAAGGCCGGACTCCTGCCGTCTTGCTTATGGATTAAAGTAGCTTGCGTGAGACATTAAGGTAGCCCGCAGAAAAGCTCTTCGCCATTTATATTTAAAAGGTCCCCAGGAACCTATTTGTGCCTCCACGCCGACGATCTACAGGATCCTATTCGCTTTAATACTCGATTGAAAATGCTGCTTCTTTCACTGATAGCATCCGCCCTTCTCGCGAGGATGGCATCCGCCACATGCTGGGCGGAGTACACCTACTGCCTCCACAGCTGTTAGTGTTCCAATATCTCTTTACACATTTGCTATCGTCCTCTTCATACTAACAGTAAAAAACAGTACGCGGCCAGGATTACCAGGACGCCCTCGAGTCCGTTACCGATTTGAGCCCGAACCTGCTGCACACCATCAATGGGAACAGCTTATTCTACTGCATGCCGCGGCCGATTGATGGAACTCGGCCTTACCTGGTCTTCCAGGGACAATGCCAGGGACGATGTCAGAGCAAGCGGCTACGGGACGACGTATGTCTGCCGGATATTGGTCTGAATGAGGACGAGGATTTGTAAGATGGAATATCCCCGGATTGTTCTGCATTCTTGAATGGTCTGGTGCTGATTATAGCAATATTCATGCAGTTTCGAGGAACTCCGCTCGAGGATGGACTCGGAGTTGGAGGAGAGGCGTTGGAGGCCATGATGATGATACTGCAAAGCAGCGGCCAGCTTTGCGCACTGCAATAAATAAGCATGGAGGGCCTGTTGAAATTCATTCAAAAAGAAAGTGATTTTGATCGAGGGGAGAAATAAACAGGAACTTGATTCATACTATTAGCTACAATCACCATTGTAATAACATTTATTTATTTATTTATTTATTTATAGGCAATACTATACTAGTTATTTATTTTTTTTCTGACGTGCTAGCACAAGCAAACACCTCCTCATCTCAACTCATCAAATAAAACCAACTACTTAAGTACCTTGTTCGTCATTACTTCGTAATATTTTTTACCTTTCATCACGCACCGACCGCCGTTTTTACATATTTGACCGAACATCAAATTCAAATATTTCTTCTACTTGTCCACACTCTGTGTGATGCTGCTGCTGCTGATAGTCAGGGCTGGGGGAACGCAGATAACGCGTCCGCCTCTTCCGTGTCCGCCTCTTCCGCGTCCGTCTCGTCCGTCTCCGTCTCGTCCCCCTGTGCCGAAGAACCTCGTCCACCCGCGATTGCCGAATCCTCTGCCGCGTCTTCGGCGCAATCGAGGAGGTTAGAGACGCCGGGACGGCGTCTCCTGATCGGCACGGAGAGAAGCTTGTGGAGTACATGCCGACGGACAAGGTGGAGGAGATTGCACAGGCGGTGGGGTTAGTGTGGTCAGATCACGAGTCGCAGACCAAGGAACCGGTCTTGCGAGTAATTTGCTCATGCCCAACGTCGAACCCTCCTGAAACTACAGCGTCCTCTGAGTCCTCTTCGCCCCCTCCAACCTCTGGCCTATCCGAATATCCCTCGACGACAACGACTCCACCGACATCTCGCAGGGCCGCCGATAAGCGGTCTAAGATGCTTCGTGGCGATTCCGGCTGGGAAACGCTCTACCAGGTCGGGCTTTTATTTTTTTATAGGCGCGGCGTTATATTTCAAAAAACTGGTTTTCATATCTTATGAATCGCCGGGTTTAATACAGCGCGCACGCGCAAGCGGGCCGGATGTCACGTTTGAAGATTTGGGGAGTAAGGAACTGTATCATCAATGTACTTGTCAATATCGTCACAACTCTTCTTATTCCGTTTTCCTTACTTACACCGTTAAATGTGTTTGTAATAATTTAAAGTTTTACTACCCCCGACATTTAAAAAATCATCAAATAAGATTTATTAAACTTGTCCTGTTAAGACTCCTGCTCAAACAAATAGCACTTAGGTCCCCGCCCTTCTGCCTCCTCTGCCGCCGCTTTTCCATTTTCTCTTTCTCTAAATCCAAGTCCACCTTCAAGTTGTGTACCGTTCTTGCTTCTCGAATCATTTGATGAGAGGAGAATATCCTCCATCTTATCCAGCGTTTCTCTATGAGCCCTTGCTATAACGAATAAAACTTCCTTAAACGTTTAGAGCTATCATCTAAAAGTTATAATATTGCAGATAAATCGTAACAGCCAGGCACCTATCCGCGGCTACTTCGATAAACGTCGTCGTTTCGTTCATTACCTTTGGGAGGTGGCTTGATACCCACTTGAAATGTGTCGAAGCCAACCAGAGCACATTTGCCAAGTTGAGCTTGATGAGGAAGCGCAGTGTATTATTTGTCCCACCGGGGCGCAGAAGCCAGACCAGCAAGCCCGGCTCGGCCATGGTGTCATCTCTTTTTTCTGCCTTGTAGATAAATAGCCATAGCGACAATGCCAGCCATACGCCGACAAAAGGGAGGAAGCGAAGATTCTGCCAGATAGGTTTCTCTCGAAGCACTTGAGGTACCTGCGCTTTTGTCCGGAAGTTTGGTCCATGGCTCTTGAGACTCTGAGCTAGAAGTGTTCGTGTTTTCGTTGACGTGTGTGGCTTCCTGCCCGGACTTTCCAGGATATTCCGTTTCATCTTCAAGCATTCTCGTTATCGGGATTTCGCTTTTATCGACAGCTAAGTGATGCATTAATCGATGCTGAATATGCAAACACTTAAGCATAGGCGTTGCTTACCTCTGGGGATGGACCCATGTGTATTTGCTGGAGTTTCCATCCATCCCGATCCTCATCTCTATATAATGTTTATTGTAAAAGCCTAAACACGAACAGAAAACCAACATGTTCACCAAAAGACAATTGCTATTTTGATTCTGGTTTTGGGTTTTTCCCCCGTTGAGCTCAAAAACTCAAAATGTAGTTTTGCAGACATGGTCATGATCGATTCGCGCGCTATTCGTTCATATGGTAATGCTTCTCGATTTCAGGATAAAAGTCAGAACTAACCATACACTCCCCGGATTAAGGAGGCTGGAACACTTCTAGCCGCCCTTATAGACCGATATACTTGTCGTATATCATATAGAGGAGAAATCATGTACACCGAATGCGCGACACCTAAAAAATACAGTACGAACAGCCCGCGGTGAAACGGGGGCGACAAGCGAACGACACTGCTGTTCAGAAACTATCGAGGTACGCCCAAGGCTCCTTCTTGAAGCATAACAATAATGTCCCTCTGAAGGCTCGCTCCCACTTTCAAGAAACATATGATGTGGAAGAAGCGAAAGACCAAACCAAGTTCCGCACGGAGCTAACTTCTACTACCCCAATTTCCAAATCTTCCTCAACGGCTTACAGCTATCCTTAATAATCCACAACAGGAACGTCGAAATCGTCAATGCAAGCACCGTGTCCGCAAGCCACACTGTTACGGCTGGCTTCCTCGCCATCGAAATATGCCTAGACGCCAATCCTCCGTTCCGCCAGACGATCACGATGGCGGCGAACGTCGCGGACTCAATCTGCGCAGCCGGATGGCCCACGTCCGCGGACAAATCACGAGACAATTATGCCGGGCTTAGCCTCGTCACGGTTTTCGAGTCGTGTAGCAGAATAGGAAGAGGATGGTTGCGATCCATAGGAGTGAGCCGAAGAGGAATAGTATATTCTGGAGACCTGGTTTTTCGACCGGGGATGCTTTTGGAGACCGAATGGGCTTTGAGCTGGAGGCTTCTGTTTCGTGCGGAAGACCCCTTCGCGAGAAGAATCTTCCGGTTTATGCGGGTTCGCGCGCGGTGAATTATCTAGTGATCGTATACCAGCGACCCGGATTAGTGTCAGAAGAATGAAAAATAAACGTCTCGAAGGAAGTATAATATCTGGGAGCGCCCCTTCATAGTGCAGAGAAGACTTCCAAGTGGAGACGGGACCTTGATTTGAGTTGCTCCCTAATCAGAGTTTTACGAAAACCAACTGCACGGTAAGTACGTTCAAAGCAACAAAGCCCTTCAAAACTTTAAGGTGGATATCTCCGTTAGCAAGGCCAGCAAGGCTAGGCTACTCCTGAGAAATTACATCAGGGAGCTATTGGACGATGGAGAATCAGATGTGTGCTCAATGCGGCTGAATACCGGTATCGCAATCAGTCAATCAATTCAAAGGAATGCCCGCGTCCCAAAGCATGGTCTGCGCAGGGACCAGCCGTTTCTTTACTATCTCAATGGCGGTATCGCTCGCACAACCTCCACGGAGCTCTCCTACGAATTATGGCGTCGGGCATAGCGAGGGCGGGATTAACAGATCCCGTGCACGGTCTCAAGTTGCAGCTCCGTCGATTCAGCAATGAAGAACATGGCTGCCGATTCCAGGGGCCCGATAAAGAAGACCCTGCTCCCTATTCCCCGACAAAGTGTCCGCCTTCTTGCCCGAAAATAAGCTCGCGTGAAAGCGTGCGTGCCTCCTTGAATTTAATGCTATATTATCGTCTGACGATGTTTGACAGAGCCGACAAGAAGGATGAGTTTTACCTAACACCTACTGTAAGTTGACTAACGCAAGCGCAGACGCGACTTGTCGATTAATTACTAGTTACTTATTAATTCCATTTATTTATTTTCCGCCTAATATTCCGGAATATTCGTCGCACCTTTTGTTTTTTTTTTTTTTTTTTTTTTTCCAGCTTGGCTTCTCTCCCTTTCCTTTAAATAAATTTTGCTGCTCGCCGAAAATCCTTTTACGAACATGAACGCTCATATTCGTCAATCAACAACACCATCAACTCTACGATCTAAACCGTCTACTCTCATCTTGTTCATCGTCACAATGTCGTCCAACGAAGCCAAAGACGTCCCCATCCGCGTCTCTGCTTCCCCTCCTCCCCCTCAACCAACTCCACGTCTGTTCCTACCGACGCCGACATCCGCGACGCCATTTCGCTCCTCCTCGACTCCGGTCTCCTCACTCAAACCACCGGCGTTGAGAAGTTAAAGCTGCGATCAAGCAGCAGCACCCAACCTGGGAGAACATTACCTCCAAGCGCGTCCGCGTCATCCTCAAGGAAGTCATCGAGGAGATCAACCACATCGACGGGAGTTCGGCGTTGACGACCGCGTCGGAGTTAAGGGCGGTGGAAGCGTGATGGGAGGAAGGGATTCGGGTTTCATTTGGGTTCGATGGGGTTTTCGAAGAGGAGGTTCTTGGAGAGGAAATGGGAACCGAGGAGCAGCAGGGAAACGGGAAAGGGAGGGGAGAACAAGGGTTTACGGGGATGAATAGGAGCAGAGGAGGAAGATGGAGAAGGAGAGGAGAAGTCTGAGAAAGGTACCTTGCTTGACCTCATACACCACAATCCCTTTAACCTCCCTATATCCACAACCATATTATCCTTTCATTATCTTCCACTTATCGCGATAATTCCTAACATGCTTCTCAAACCATAGCCGCCAAAACCTCCCCCATCACCCGCCGTGACGTCCTCACGAACCTCCTCGGTGCGGAACCTGACTCTGACGAGGACTATGAAGTCTTCTACGACTATGACGACGATGAAGACTACGAAGACTACTACGCGAAGACGATGAGGTACTATGGCGTTTGGTACTACGGACCTGAGGCTCACGACGAGGATGAGGAGGAAGAAGACTACACCGCCAACATCCAGGGAGAAAGATCATGGAGACTTGCTAAGCAGCTACGATGCAATATATACCTGGCGGACAGAAGATATGGTTTCTTATGGTCTCCTTTTTAATTCCTTCTTTTAAAGCGTTTCACTCGATTTTAGTGCGTTTCTTTTATGGATATCACGGGGTTTTCATTTGTTATCATGAGGTTTCCATTATGTTTTAAATACAAGCTTAAGGGATTAAAAGGTCTACGGAACTGGAAGTAAGATTTGGGGGGGGGGGGGTGACAGTTACTCACAACAAACATCAGCAAAAGGAAACAAAAGAATACACAAGTATATATCAACTCTATTAAGATACGTGATAATATCGAAGCTCATCATGGTCGAGGCCGGGGGGCTACAAGCTCCCAAGAATAAGAGCTACCCCAGATGATCGTCACATTACTTCTCCTCTTACCGCAGCGGCTTTTCTTTTTTGCCACGACCTCGGTATCTACCTGTTCACTCTCTCTTTTTTGAAACGCAAAATTACAAACACCTGAACCAAAAGAGAAAGAAAGGGGGGGGAGGCGGGGAGCAAGCAAGCAATCGCCAGATGAAAAATAATATATGTACACAAAGTAAGATGCATAAATGAAAAAGAAAAGAAAAAGCGAATGCCTTGAACAATCCCAAACTAATAACATATCCCATCATCTCGTGGAAAAGCGTCTCGTCAAGTTCTCCGCCCCACAGCGCCACCCGCACAACCTCCGGGACAACAACACCCACCACTGTCGTGCTAGTGCAAAGCCAGCGATCGAGGATACAAATGCGGAGTACCTGTGCTCCTAGTTGAGTCGACTGAATTCTGAGAATGACTCTGCGGCCTGTGCGGCCGGGTCATACCGACTATGACGCTCGAGTCCTGCCACTGCTGCGCAGGAGGAGGTTCCCATAAAGCTGCTCTTCTAGGAAGAAGGAATTTTGAAGCGAAGACGAACGTTGCAACCATGGCCCGCAAGAGAGTGATAAGCCGGGAGGGGAAGAAAATCGAAAGAAGGTTGTTTATAGAAGAAAGCCGTTTAGAGTCGATAAAGGTGACACGAGCATCTCTGGAAGTTTCAGAGTTGAATAGACAGGATTTTCCTCTAGTATATATACACGATTTTCGAGTGGCTGCGAGTGTCGACGTCGGTAACAGCGAACAAAACGGGGATTTTAGCGAGCTTGGTATGCATGCTCGCATACCGCGCGCCTGCATGGAAGCGTTAAGTATTGCCCGAATAGGAAAAAGCGAACGTACAGCTGCAGCGCCACAACAAAGGAGAACGTCGGTTATATGCAGGCCAGCCCGAAAGAGACACGTCGCTTTCAACAAAAATAAGGCGATACAACGGGGAATTAGATGAAATTATATCAAAGTTTTAAACCACTTGCGTCTTTTCTAGAAGCTCTCGTTAGAAGAGATATTCTGGAGATCGAGGTGGAGTGGAGAGGGATCTGGAAGAATTCCTAAGCTCTCATACATAGTAGACAACAGTTAGGAAAGTAACATGTGATGTAGAAGATATACCCTTCTATTACTATATATTATTATTGTTCTATATATTTCTTCCTCTGTTAACTTGGATATTTCGTGAAATAAAGCAATGTATAGTTCACATAAAGCTGGCAAAGGTTTAATTAATCGCTTTTTTTCCGGTTAAGTTCTATATCTCCAGAGGTTGATATTGTATTCCGAGCGTCTTTATACAAGTAAGTCAGGCGGCTTGTTCTTCTTTATTGGTAGAACCCGTTGCGTATATTGAATTGTCATCTATTCCCAGAAGCTAGAAGGTTTGTATGTATCAAAACTTCGCGACTGAGTTGAGTTCAACCCCTCCACCGCCTCCAAATCCATCCCGTCCCAATAACCCTATCGTCCTAACCCAAACAAAACGTCAGCAACATCTCTTATAAATCTCCCAAAAATACTACAATACAACACTTACTTCTTCCCAACATTCCAATCCTCCACCGATCCTCCAACGCCTCTCGAGCGAATGCACTCGTCATTCCGCAACACATTAGTCCTGCAACCGACCGGACACTCGCCGTTAACTTCAAGACGAGCCGTGGTTTTTCTTTCTCGTCGACGGCGTCGTCTGGTAGACAGACGAATAGGGTTTTCCGGGCATCGAGGAGCATGTTGCTACGAGCGCTGAGGACTGCGACGGCCTCGATGGCGCGTTGGCGTTCTTGGCCGCTTACTGTAGGCACATAGGTGACGTTAAAAAAGGAGACTGTTGTTTATCTGCTGGGATAGAGTAATATCGTACGGGCAAATGAAATTTCTACTTTTATTTATTTATTTATTTTTGGGGTGGAAAAAAGGGGGGTATATGATTGAAACCTACGATTGTGTAAGCAATAGCTGTAGCCTTCATAGCAGGAGGATGCAAGAGCCACCCAGAGCGGAATTAGGAGTAGAGATGCAGTGATTCGAGGGCTGTTGGATCGCATGATGGTATTTGAATCGACAGGTAATATGATAGTCTTCTTCCGTATGACGAGGAATGACTTTGTATCGGTAGATCGATTGTGCTATAAGACTTTCTTGATAAGTAGACTTACGAACCCGGGGTTCCTGCATAATTTCGTGACGTTGTTTGGGGGCCTGGATCTATCTACGCTAAAACACTTGTGTTTCACCGTCGGTCTTGTATGAAGTCTGGTTGTGTTTACCCTACGAAAAAAGAAATGTCAGACAATGTCAGACAATGAAATTCTAACCAGTTGCCCGCAGAATCTAAATCAATTACTAGCAATAATCTCGGAACTAATCACGGCCATGAGAAACGTATAATCGAAGTTCCTTCCAGACTTAAGGAAGCGTGAGCATTCGGGATGAAGTGTCCGGGACGCCCAGCATGTTTTTAGGGGGGCAAAAAACAAAAGGTTCTAGATGCCGAACTAAGTGGGCGAGAAATCAGCTTTATTTTATTTTATTTTATCTTATTTTATTTTCCAACGCGCCTCATCAATCAATTCAATATACAAGAACGATCGAAATTACTACCTTCTCGTCGCCTTGTTTCGTCGCCAACGAATTTCTCGATGTAGAACATTTCCGTAGGGATCAATTAAGTTGGTTTAAAAAAAAAATTTTGGCTTTCAAAAAATGGGTCTTGATATTTCAGTAGCCCCACAAAAATTTTTTGGCAGATCTTTACTATGGGCAACGCACCAAAATAATGTGTCGCGTAGTTAGGCAAGTATATTTTATCGCCTTGATAATATATATAGTACTTACTATGAATTATACAGCCATTGTTACCGCCTACTGCGATCGCCGCTCATATCGCTTTTACTGCCGCTGTTACGGTGGCTACTTATGCCGTTTTTGTTCTTTGTGACGCTTTTACTGTTACCTTCGCTGCTTAAACGTACGCCGCTTCTATAACATTTATATTTTGGGGGTAAATTTTGATGATGCCGCTGTTTTAAAAGAATTTCAATATACCAAGTAGTGGAGCGACGATATTTTATATTGAGGCACATTATTTTGTGCCTCGCTCATAGTAAAGATGTTCCGGGAAAAATTAGGGGGTCCCGAAATAAGAAGGGGGTACTGAAATATCAAGACCTGCAAAAATTTCAAAAGGCAAAAGAAAAAAGAAATAGAACAAAAAAAACCCCCGTAATAATAGACGAGCTGAGATATGGAAATGAGGTCGAGGCCTACCGAGGCCCAGAGACGCGGCATCCAGAAAGCCCTGGGAAGGGCGACCAGTCCTTGCTCGCCATCCCAATAGTCCCTGATGTGGTGAAGCTCTCGAACATCACAGGCGTGGAGACGGTTGAAGATGGGGAAACCGATACCCTACGGGACGCAGAAAATACAGCCTCTGGAGCCTTGACTGATGGAAGGAGAAGTACTGCTGATTTTATTTTTACTGTTTATAATTTAAGTATTATTAATATTGCTTTATTTCGCGGTTACGAAAATCGATTCTAATGGTTTCTCGCGAACAGTCGGCGTTGAGATAGCGTCGAGGATTTGAAGAGGACGATAGAGCTTCGAACAGATCTTCAAAGCCTTGGAAACTCGAATGGAGTACCAAATTAAGACGAGTTACGGCTCCGGACTCATGTACACGTTTGCTATAAAGGAGAGGCTATTTCGAGGCGATCTTGTCCCGATATCCATATTATCGAATCTTGAACTTCGTATATTTGATTCAAAGGATAGAAATATTTTGATATAGGATACATGCTTTCGTAATAACAGCAACCAAAACAAGAAGAACAAAGAAGCAAAATTAAAAAAAAAAAAAAAAAAAAAAAAAGATAAGCAGCTGGGAGCTCGGATCGTTTGGGGGAAATGTTTTTTAAATATCAAAGCCCCAAGTCACCTCAGTTAGAATGAGGACTCGGCGGCGGCCCGGCGTCTTTGGATGCGCTAACTTGTGAGGCTTACTTGCGGCTCCGGTAGGAGTACTGGCGGTACTCAACGGAACCTTCGGAGGAGAAGGTGGAGGGTTAGACTCAGCTTGCTGCTCCATCGCTGATACCTCGAGGCCGTAGTGTCCTTTCTGACGCCCAGGCCTTGGGCTCCGCAAACCGTCGAGATCTTCAAGGTTTGCTGTAATATCGTGGCTTATATCAAAGCCATAGTCCGGAACGCCGGGCGACGAGGAACCGGCTGAATGAGGTGGATGTGGAGGCGCGTCCGTAGCAGGAGCTTTGCTGCCAGCGGCGGAGGGAGTATTATGAGCGCCGGGAGTTGTGCCCCAGTCTCCCAGGCTCCCAAGCGAAGGAGCCTGATGAGGAGGATGAGACGTGCCAGTGGCAGGAGCAGTCTGGCCTTGCTGAGGAGAATTGGAAGCGCTTTCAGGAGGTCCCCAGGCTGGGATTGGACTCGCAGGGGGTGTCTTATCCCCTCGTGGAAGGATACCGATGGGAAGGGCTATCGTAGCCGGTACGGTGCTGGCGAGGAGGAGGATAAGGAGGGAGGAACTTCGGCAAACCATCTTTTGGTTCGGATCGGTGTAACAAATTATGGAAAGTTCCGTTCTCTGTGAGTGGGTTTTCCTTGTCTTTGGTGCGGTGGACGTCTGGGTTAGATGTTCCTAGTTAAAATTTTGGATTGCGATACTGAGTATAAATCCAGTGCCAATGTTGGCCGATGAAGGCACAGGCCGGTCTTTTTATAAAAATTCGCCTGATTCGATACTGAATAGTGTCTTTCAATGCCATTCTAGAGCTATTAGAGTACAGGAAGGTTTGAACATCGCGGCGATAATCTGCTTTCATTTTTTATATTATGGAAAAAATCTCCCAGTTTAATGTTTTCCTAGACTACGTATACACCGGGTAAACCGTAGGTAATCTGGATAAAGACTTTGCTTTGAGGATACAAAGCCTTGCGATTCTATAGCCGTCGGGTTTACAGATTGAATTGTTTCATTTGGACGTCTGGATTGTGGTTCGGCTGTAATATACAATAAATTTATGCCGTAGCGAGATGGCGGAGGCGAGGCATAGGTGTCAAATTATCTCGACGCTACAACGCTTCAACTATTGAGTGTTTAGCGGCTTGTAGAAATGACAACCCTTAGCCTGAAATTCCGCATGGCAGAGCAGAAGTTTATGCGGATGAAAGCCCCCCCACCCAGAATGTTCGTGAGACTAGCTTCGCACCTGCACGGACTAGGGCATCGTCTGTAGGTGTATGATATGTGAAGAAAGCTGAGTCAAATGTATTGGTCAGAACGGAGACATCGGGTACTGAGGCCGTTTGCAATATCAAAGCAATAGGCATGCCTAAGTATGCAGTTAGGTTCCACTCAAAAAACTAGCAATACTCAAATCACGCGCAGTAGGTATTGTTAGTATCGGAGATTGGTTTCCAAGGGGAGGAGTTATATGTTTCTACTCGTAAATACACCGGCATACACGTAATTCTACAGTGGGTAACAGAAGGTTAAAGATCCCATCCAGTAAATAAGAATCATAATTATAAGAATAAACCTCTCAAATTTATAACGCAAATAGTTTAACTAATATACAACGTAAGAATCACCGTCAGGGTAGTAATAATGTCTTCTCCACTTCCACCCCGTTTCCTTTCTTATTTCCTCCCCCTTGCCTTCTGCTAGAAGCGGCTCGCCCAACCGCCCTGACCAGAATACAAAACTTCATGGTTCTACAGTTTTGTTACAGGTTTTGGATGCCAAACGGCTGGTAATGGTAGAGTGTAGAATCAGCACTGCGAGATGTTATAGGATGGACGAGCTTTCGGGGCCTGGCTTGGCTGCCGCGTACTAGGGCGATGTAGCTATTTGCTTTAACACAGTGCGAGGGAGGATGCTGTGGGGCAGGGCGAACACGACCGGAGGGAGAAAGACGACGAGAGAGGATTCAAGGACACAATGTTTGCTAGGATGACGGAGGGCTTTGTGGATAAAATAATACGTAAATCCTTCGATTCAACTGAAAATTGAGAAACGGGTTTTAAGCTTTAGCTGTTATAGCGATAGCCGAGGACGGAAAAGGATTATAAAATTAAGAACTTAAGAAGAAAAATATCATTTACTACATAAACAGAATACGCAGCTTCCATTTCGAGAGAGGGATTCAAGGACACAATGTTTGCTAGGATGACGAGGGGCTTTGGTATATAATACGTAAATCCTTCGATTCAACTGAAAATTGAGAAACGGGGTTTTAAGCTTTAGCTGTTATAGCGATAGCCGAGGACGGAAAGGAGGATTATAAAATTAAGAACTTAAGAAGAAAAATTATCATTTACTACATAAACAGAATACGCAGCTTCCATTCTTAAGCTATATACATTCCTAACCCATTATAAAAAGATAAAGCGCCAAGATAAGATGTTCAATCCCTGTTAAGCCGACTTAGCAGGTTTCGGTGGGATCTTATGCTTCGGCGATTCCCCCTTGACATGCGTCGGGAGCTCCGGCTTTCCAGCAGATGTTGCGGCGCTACCGGGAGGAGAAGTGTAGCGTTAGTACCCGCGCCAGGATCTGGAATAGCGCCTCCAACTCCAGCAGCCTGTTGCTCGAGAGTTTGGACATTACGACTTGCGAACCATCTTGGTATTTGGCTTCGGATGCTGAATGCCGACTCCCGGCGGAGTAATGACTGGGCTGCGATACCGCCGATGCTGGAGATGCTTCCGGAAGAAGCGGCGGTACCTAGGGTGGGACTATCGGCGACTGGTGCGGGAGGAGCGGAGCCAGCATGTGGTCCAGGGGCAGGTTGATGAGGGCTGATGGGGTCGTTCCCGTACCGGGAGAGCGGGGCAGAATGCCGGTCGGAAGGGCAAGGGTCGGCAGTGCGCTAGAGATAGCTAGGAGGTAGAGGATTTCATTTGAATTATTTCTGAATCAAAAACGGTTCACTGCTGAGATGCCGATGGAGGTGCGAAAACAAAAGGGAGATGATCGATATTTGGGAGATTAAGCAGTACTATCTATGTGGAAGATTATATATGTTTAGGAGCGAGAGAACGCGGGCTGAATGTTGCAGGAGGTTATAATCATTGGAGGAAAATTACACCGAGGAGTGGTTTGGGGATGTTTATATGACTTCGACGCACTCTAACTAGGTATCATATAGGGTCCATTAGGGGGCTGTATCGTGGAATTATGAGTACGATGTTATTGCTCCGCCCAAACCGAAGTTTCTGTACACGTTTACACGGTCGCATAAAGGTGTTTAGCAGGACTACGAACCTGCCCTCGAAGCCTGGTAAAGCTCGAAGCATTATATGAAGAATAAAGCCTTCAACTTCTCTGCTTTGAGCGATCGTTCTACCGGTATAGTGCGATTCTACTCCCTCAGGGGGTTCGTGGCCTCTAGTGATCATGGTGATAAGACGACCTAACATAAATGAAACATTGAACTAGAAACAAAACAGCCTAAAATATCGACTCGGAATATCAGGGCTTGATCAAAGGCATCCGCAGAGTTCACATTTCGTTTCTGCCAGTGGACTTTGCAGTAAACACCTGAAAGAACACATTTCCGTAGTAAAAAGGTACTAGAAACCAGCGCGTATATAAAACACCAACAACCTAAGCATTTCTTAAGAGTTCATGGGATAGATTAAGAGTCCTACCGTTACACTAGCGCCGTAGGGCTATGCACGCTAATGGTTACACATAGGAAGAGAGAAACAGGACCAAAAAAAAAAATCACCAGTTGAGATGTATAAGATGTATCTTGCTAGTATTTTGTTCGACAACGCATCATTAAATACGTATTTCGCGAAAGGAGTTAACTAGATTAACACACGTGGCTAACATATCAATTATTTATACATTCTACGGCTAATCAGAGTGATATCTGCGCAATGGCTATGTACCGTAAAATGTAAACCTATGCCTTCTCGTAGAGCGCAACACTGCCCGTAAACCGCTTGGTTCCATCTTCCTCCATAACACCCTTGTACGGTATACCCACTGCTAGCCCTTGTTCAATAACCGCAATCGAAGCACCGAAACGCGCCTTAGCTTCCGGTCCGGTCAGCAGTTCATCCACGCTCACGAAAGACTTCCCTTGACTGAGAATTGCTTCGATGTCAGCCCACCACACTGCGCCGCGTTCGTCGCCGGCGTACGGACTTCCGATATACAACCCCCCTTACCGTCGGGAGTAAGTACCATGCCGAACTTGCCGTAAAATTCCGGCTTCGAGGGCGTTATTTCCACCTTTAGAGTTGCAGCGGAGGAGGACACCGTGTAAACGCGTACTTTCCCTGCCTGCGGACCTAAAAGGCCTACGTTCTCATTTGGCGAGCTAATGGCTACCCATTCACTTCCGTCTTTCGTAACTCCTGTTGCCATCGCAAATCCGCCGAAACCGGCGTGCGTGGACCGGCGATGGAGAAGGTATTGTCGAAGTGGAAGGTCGCGTTGTTGTACTTATAAAAGAACACGGTTGACTTCCCGGGCGCACCCACCGCCAGCAACTTCGACTGCGGTAGGAACGCTGTAGTTTCTCCGAACCAAGTGTACAAAGCTTCATCACATGGCAACGATAATACATACGGATCCAAATCATCAACTTTGAACGTTCCGCGGATCCTCGAGTCCAGCTTGAAGACGAACACTTGTCCGTCCGCGAATCCGCACGTATCGCTCCTGCTAGCGCTCACGATCAACTCCTCGACGCCGTCGCCGTCTACATCTGCGGCTAGTAAACGGGTGCCAAATTGTTTGCGGCCTGTCGAGCTGATACCTACGCCGGTGAGGTGAATGGACGTGATAATATCTGCACCGCGGTAGATTTCCACCCTTCCACCTGGAGAAGCACCGAATGATACACTAGATGGCGCAGAGACGGCGAGGAGATCTTCGCCTGTCAGCGTCCAGGTAGTCGAAGCGTGCCCGAAGCGGTCGTTATAGCTCGTGGTGCTAGCGGACTTTGCGGCCATGATCTTATTCAGCGTGACGCTATGTGAATATTGCCCCTGGACTTGGATTGTCCGATGAGGGACGGGATGTCGATTACGTAGAGCGCTCCGTTGTTACCTTGGTTGGAGAATTCGGATTCGATAGGTGCGCTGACGGCTAGTTGGCCGGTTTTGTAAGTTCCGACAGACATGTGAGCTCCGAAATTCGAGAAGGGTATGGAAGTCGAGATAAATGTCGGCTTTCCAAACGATGCTTTATTGTTCGCCGAACGAGGGCGAAGATCCGTTGACGGAGGACTACCACAGCAGTATTCGGGATGACATACGTCTCCGTGCCGCGGGAGTCGGTAACTTTCTTAACCATCCCTAAATTCTTCTGGTACTCTTTATAGAACGTAGGATCGTTCATGAGCCCCTGCAGGTATCCGTGTCTATGTTCCGTCAGAACAGTGTTGACGGGAACGCCGATCACCGTTTTGGCCTTCGCCGCGGGACTGTGCATCTTGAAAAGATCACAAATGTCCCAACCTTCGCCCTCCGCTTCAACTCCGTTCTCAAACCACCGGGTGAGATTACCCCAGCAGTGACTCGCACCGGCGCCCATCTCCTCCACGCCCCCGAGGTAGTAATTATCGAGCATGTCGATCATACCAGGACTTTTACTCGCGTAAGGAATGTAAAGCGCACTACCGACATTGACGAGCGCAGTCATCGCCGCCAGACCTCTGTACGCGCAAATGCCTAGTCCGATCTCATTTACATCGCGTCCCATAGACTTATAAATGCGATTATATCTTTCAGGGGCACCCTCCACGCATAATTAATCCATTTCTTCGAAAGCTCCGCTAGGCGGTGGGAGAAGACCACATCACCGCCGACGTCGAGGTGGGAGTGTGCGGCGCCGTAATCGCCCCCGAAATCAATCTTCGACAAAGTCGTCATAATCCATCGCTCATACCCAATGAATGCCAACTCGCGTCAGCGCTCCCGTGCGCCGCGACGGCGAAGATGAATGCGATGAGGTCTTTCACGTGGTCATCTTGGAAGTTGTTGTTGTACTTCGTCTTGATGTATTTCACGAACGCGATGAGGAAAGGGCGGCCAATGAGCGTCTTCGGATGCGGCGTCGTTGGAGAAACAGCCGTAGCCCCAGTCGGGGAAGAAGGAGCCTGCTTGGACTATGCCCGATCGCGAGGGGTCGAGGAGGATGGCGGAGATTGTGTCGTGGAGGGATGAACCGGAGGTGCTCGGTGGAAGGGAGAAGATAGAGGAAGCGCGGCGGAATACTTCATTGTGGACGAGGACACCGCAGGCGGAGGTTAGACTGGCGCCCCAAAGGATACCGGCTAATACCCGTCGCGCATTGAAGGAGGTTTGTGGAGACATTTTCCCGTTATCTAGGTACAATCGGTTGCCAAGCTGCCGTCTAATTAAATACCGAACAATGAGGATCACAGCGTGTTCAAAGAATTTGAGTCTAGGGAGACGGAGGCACTATTTATATCCCTTGAGCATTCGCGTTCCTGCGTTGGTGAACCGTTGTACAGAGATTTAAAAGAATGAGAATAAATCGTGGAACCTGCAATATACCTGGAGATCCGATATATCCAGGAAGGCAATAGCAGTAATACCTTCCGGTTAAGCAACACGTTTCCACGATCCCATGTTGTTGTTTAATTTCATATTTACATGCCCCTCGGGGAGTCGCGAATAAACCGAACATCGTGGAGAAAGAGCCAAGCGATATCTTAACTGCCGTTCTCGTCACGATGTTTGCAGGCCTTCCCCATGATATTTATCGGATAAGGAAGATAATATTTGCTTTCCCGAAATTAAAAGCAGCTCGCCGTCTTGCCAGATCTAGTCATTCGTTGGGGTTCCAGGCGCTAAACATGGGCAAATGAATCTCTCGGGGGATGATGTTAAGATAGACTGGAATCAGAAGAGGGAGAGTCATGTTCTCCAAGAGGAACGTGACAGGCAACAGGATGAAATTGCTTTTAGACTCGTACTTTTGACATTAAATCTAATTATTCGCTATACCGCTGAACTAGCTACGTCAAACTGCCCGTCGCTTCTATATGTTCTTTAAGCTACACGAAGGAAGGCTTAGGCCTTTGAGTTGGACGAGAACTACATGTACATAGTTAAGTATTGATGAAAGTCTCTGGTACAGGCAGAATAATGAAACTAGCCCTATAATCGTCATGTAGTATCCTATTTCCACGTGCTCAGGTAGTATAGGACTCCAGCCTCTCCTGCAAAGTGCTCAACCTCTCATTGGTCAAATGATCCCATCGCGGTCGGATGAACTGTATAGCGACGCGTAGCTGTCCGATGTGGAGTTTCTTCTCGTAGACAGTCTGGCAGGTTTCAATAGCTTCCATGACGTCCTGGTCGGCCGGAACTATTTTGCCATTTTCAACCATTGGGGAAGCGGCAGGCAAGCGACGGGTAACGGGTCTATAGAGAAGGGTTCGGACGCAACCCATTGTTCCGCGAGCCATTTGGAGTGATTTCTGCTTTGATGGGTTTGGTAAGATGTTCTTATTTCAGGGGGTGTAGCCATTAGAAGATATCTAGGATCGAATATTTGATAAAAGGACCAGACCCGAACCCAGGGAAAGCGCCCCGTGGCTTTATATCTGTGAGAAGTCGTTAGACTTTCTCTACTCTCCTAGGGTCGCCGGACATTTGCAACTTATTCGTAATTTTAAACTTCTCGCAACTGTGAAGCGTATAAATATGCAGCTTACCTGGTATACACAAACGCAGCTTAAAGTTTCCGGTTGTTCTTTTTATTACCGTTAGATTCTCTCAGTATTTCAGTCTCCCTTACATTCAGAACTCTCATGTGCCGACCATGATCCGGAAGAGCAAAACGCTAGATGCTAGGGAAGCGGCCCAAGAATTAGAACTACTTTAACTATGTAACTCCATGGACACCTGAGGAAACGCAGCAAAGAGGATCAAACAATATCTGGTGCGGTATTATACTATTCATTTGACCCTATTGAAATTCTACATCTGGTCGTTTGAATACTCTCGCTATCCTGAACCCCTATGTAGGCGCTAAAGTGAACGGCCACAATGGCATAGTTCCTTCATTTGAAAAGAAAAATGCATCAAAGCAAATCTGCAAAAATCGACTTTACTTTATCTAAGAATTCCTCCTTGCTAGCGCCTGGCCCACTCGCCTCCTTCCCGGCATCGCTAGTCGCTGCTGCGGCCGTAGGCTGATGTCCATCCACTCCCGATTACCAGTCACGGCGCACAGCTGCCCGCACTTGTTCATCCACCCTACTTTATTGGCCGCATCTTCCCAATGCCCAGCCTGGGGGCCGTTCATATAGAGAATATTCGCCGCGGACAATTGCCATAGCCCTGCCTACCTCGTCTAAAAAGCCGCCGGCACCGCCGACTCGTCTAGAAGGGAGTCGTCCCCGCTCGTCACTTTAGTTCTTGGCCACTTTAGCTTCCAGTTGTTTCGAGGTAGCGAGGTCCTGCATTCGGAAATTAAGAGGTGTTAATCGTATGAAAGCACACAGATACTAGTATACTACTCAGTCTAAGTTAGTTTAACAGCGGGTTTACGTACCTTCGCCTTTGATTTCGCCGCTAGCTTCTTATAATTCTCCTCTTTAGATTTCTTGCTTCTGAAAAGATCGGCGATTCGAGTAAAGATGCCTCTATTCTTCTTCGCCTTCAGGTTATATAGATTGTCAAGCATGTCATTGGCTTTATCCGTCTCGACCATGTACTCTTTGGCGGCATTCAAGCCCCCGAGCTCCCGTATGGCAAGAGTTTTCCCCTCCGGAGAAGCGCCTCTTAACGTTACACTGTCAGCCGAATCTTGCGACTCGCATCAACTTAAAAAAAAAACATTAGGGGGAAGGCGGTGTTTACTTAAGCTCCTCCATGAGTTTAGCTTCATTCGCGAATGTCTCCGTCTCCGGATCCATTTTCCAAACCTGTCTTCTATCGCCTCCCTCCTCTTCACCGTCCTACTGTATTGGACCCTCATCCGCTTCTCGATCAATTTTGCTTCTTTGCTATTTTCCTTTAAGCGAGAGTATGCCTTCACCTGAGAAGCGCCCTGGTAAAATTTCGGCGGGTCGAGTGCGGGGCCCTCCGGGTTGTCGGGGTTTATCCCACTCTCTTGTAATTGCGGGATATTTCTTTTTCTCCGCGTAAAGTCGGTCGGCATTGAGCGCGATGCGATACACGTGGTCTATCTTCTGGAGTACTTTTTGAGTGTCCTCCGCCTAGAATTGACTCTTAGCTGTGGTCATTAAGTGTGATGAGCCATTTTACAACCAGATGGACTGTGGAACCTTACGCTGCCGCCTATATTGTCAGAGCTATGGAATTGAGAACCGTGAGCTACAGCAGCTGCCGCGTTCTCTTTTGGCACTTCGGGTGCGGAGACAATGTTGTCTTCTGCAAGAATGGCGGGAAAGGCTCCCGAAAGGGAGGCGAGCCCAAGGTTATCAGAGCAATACAAGCCTTCATTTTTTTTCTAGTAATCAGTCGTATTCAAGGATAGACGGCGAGTTGCGGGATATTTGGTTAAAGGAGGGCAATGAAAGGCACAAAAAGCAAAAGAGGTCTCAGAATGCGTCGGGGCACGTAGGCAAGCTTATATCTATTGGAAAGACATCGACTACAATTCTACTCAGAACGACAGTACGTATTCCGTTTGAAGCCTATCATATGGAAGCTTTCGTTTGAGTATCTGCCATCACAGCTAAAATTATAATGTAAACTCTACTGCAAATATTAACCTTGGCGCTGTGTCTAGATCTAGACGGTTCGTGGTTTTTTGGGGCCTGAATTGACTTTAAAACGACGTACTTTCTGCTGGTGCAGATCTATAATATATTTAATAATATGGGATGGAATTAAACTTATAAATTTAATACAGAATTAACTATATTTACTAAGGGAATAATATTATATATAATGAACTAATAATATTATAATTTTAATAAACTATATATAATTTATTTTAAAGGCACATGACGCCTTATTATTACAATTTTTAATATTTACAGCTAAGATCTTAATATCTCCATGTAGCTAAAGCTCCTTGCTTTTAGCTATTTAGCTATATAAGCATCATCTCGATGCCTATAGATTTATCATGCATCTTTGGCATGCCCAATAGCTAGCACTTTCGATCACGTAGGATGATGGAGCCTCCTTAGCTTTATCTTCTACAGATTGCTCTAAGGCTCCGGGAGATTACGATGATATTAGCTTTGGCATTCCATCATGATGACTCCCTTCAAACTATTAGTAACGACACCTCGAAGAAAAAAGAGTTATCTCGAGAAATTTCTTGGAGTTACGAAAGTGCCTTTACAGGGTTTGAAACTTGAAGATTTATATTGAGAAAATCCTAATCTTATGGTTCTTAAGGTTTGAAGCCAGAATTCAAAAGTCGTGTTTGGATCTAGACAAACCCGCGATCCTACAGTGAATGCTTTATCACCACGCTACAGCACTTCGGGAGATTGAGATAGCTGCTTTACTAGATGGCTTAGCCCTTCAATGGCTGCGTTAAATCGCCCTCATTAAGTTTTCTAGACAGTAACAAATATGAGCAGCAACGGGGACTGATAGAAGATTTATATGTACGAATAAAAATTACAAACGCCGCATATACGTTCAACTAGAAGCATGAGTCACATTAAAGCTATCAAAAGCGGCAACAAAATTGCGACATGGACAGAGTTTATTGGAATTTAATATATAAGGGCGAAGAGAAATGAGAGTGTAGGGGGAAGGTACGGGCGTGATGTCATAGGAGCATCACATAGTGCTGGTGAATATCGAGCGAACTTGACCCTCCCATCCTCCGTTCAGCAGTGAAACGGGACATCCGCCACGTAAGTATCCTCATCTGGCAGGTTCATCGGAGCTGCGAACCCCGCGACATGCCTGACACCAAACACACGGGCTACTCTCCCGCTACAGCGTTCTCATAATCGTTTGCTATGTTCATTATACACTCATTGCAGAATACGTGATTACACGGCCGACACTATTTCCCTAAGGTTAGTATCTAGCCTTTTCCATTTATGTAAGATTTGTAAAGGAATTGGGATTCATACATGCAATCGCAAAGCCGGATAAAGCATTCTGGACACATCCTTGGCTTCAGCGGATCGAAGTCCTCGTCGTCATCGTCTTCGCCCTCCTGCTCGAGTATTCTCTCGCGGTCCATTTGTCCGACGGATAGCACATCTTGAAAGTTGCCGCCTTTCAGCCTCCGGCCAACTTGTTCCTCGACATGGTAAATGGGATATGCGCCTTCGCGTATTCTTTAGCAGTAACCGCGTCGGTGGCGGAACAATATGCGTAATGGCCTCGAAAGAGGCGGAGTCGAATATGTGCACGTTAAGAAGACATGAACCCTCAGGATTCCATTTGACTGTCTTATCGTCGTCCTTGATGATATCTTGGATGAGCTTACCACCGGCGCGATACCCATTGCTCGGACGTCGACTTTCTGTCGTGGCGGCGTGGGAGGCGGCGAAGGAGAACTTTCCACCTTTTTGCTGGGGGTGTCGTCTATGAAACCGAATCCCAAGTCTTCATCGGAATAGTCTATCAAATCTTCTTCGTGGGAGAATGTATCCCGTCTTGACCTACGCTCCTCGGGCTCAAATGTATCCCGCCGTGAGACACGTTGATCGCGGAGAGTCACTACGCTCCACACTGACTGGTGGGTACCAACGATTGTTAAATCTGTCGTCTTCCATGCCGATCTGGAGACCAACCTGGCAATCTTGTCCTTGAAGTACTCCTCCCCTCCTCAGACTTGATCTCCATATCCCAACCGTGGCGCCGCGGGTCTATAACAGCCTGTGGTGGGAGATCTGGGGAGCTTTCAACCTGAGCATCGTGAACGACCGCAAACGCTCCAGGCATTATCAGAGAGTCTGAGATCGACCGCTTGACCGATCCACTTTCCTCCTCTTCTAGCGATGTAGATACCACTTCAACAACAGGGCAGCTATCGTAAGATAATTCAAAGGTAACTCTTCTAGCTGCGCGGATACCGCTTCAACAACAGGGCAGCTATCGTAAAATGATTCGTAAGGTAACTCTTCTGGCGGCGCAGATACCACTTCAGGAGCAGAGTAGCTACCATAAGATAATTCATAAGGTAACTCTTCTAGCTGCGCGGATACCGCTTCAACAACAGGGCAGCTATCGTAAAATGATTCGTAAGGTAACTCTTCTGGCGGCGCAGATACCACTTCAGGAGCAGAGTAGCTACCATAAGATGATTCGTAAGGTAACTCTTCTAGCTGCGCGGATACCGCTTCAACAACAGGGCAGCTATCGTAAAATGATTCGTAAGGTAACTCTTCTGGCGGCGCAGATACCGCTTCAACAACAGGGCAGCTATCGTAAAATGATTCGTAAGGTAACTCTTCTAGCTGCGCGGATACCGCTTCAACAACAGGGCAGCTATCGTAAAATGATTCGTAAGGTAACTCTTCTAGCGGCGCAGATACCACTTCAACACAGGGCAGCTATCGTTAAAATGATTCGTAAGGTAACTCTTCTGGCGCGCAGATACCACTTCAGGAGCAGAGTAGCTACCATAAGATAATTCGTAAGGTAACTCTTCTAGCTGCGCGGATACCGCTTCAACAACAGGGCAGCTATCGTAAAATGATTCGTAAGGTGACTCTTCTGGCGGCGCAGATACCACTTCAGGAGCAGAGTAGCTACCATAAGATGATTCGTAAGGTAACTCTTCTATCTGCGCGGATACCGCTTCAACACAGGGCAGCTATCGTAAGATATCATAAGGTAACTCTTCTAGCGGCGTAGATACCGCTTCAGTAGCGGAGCGGCTACCGTAAGGTGATTCGGAGCGTCCTCTCCACCGTCTTTTCGGACTTTGTCCGCCTGCATACTGAAAGGGATCAGCACGTCTGTACCCGTAATTCCGGCCGGCACACCGCCGCCGCGGGGGAGTATCGCCACCAGAACCATCAGAGTTCTCCTCTATTACGAGATGTCGTCGTCGTCAAAGTTGTCGGAGGCTTCTTTTCAATCGGTGATTCGTCGACTAGATTCAGGGGAAGAAGTATCAGCACCTAGCCCTTTGAAAACTCTTCACGATTAAATAAAGATAGCCACCAGGGCCACAACTCGAACGCTGGACTCGAACGTCTAAAGCCACTCACATTCGTTTTCATAAGGGTCCGGGTCATCGTCGTAGGACACTATTGCCTGCTCTTCTTCGCTCAGTTCTCGCTCTTCTCGCTTAATCGCGTGAGCGGGTCTCCATCCTCGTCGACCTTAGGCGGGGAATTTGCACCTCGGCGCGTAAACGTTGTTCTAAAAATAAAAAAAGAATTAAAAAAAAAAAAAAAAAAAAAAAAAAAAAAAAAAAAATACAATAAGTATAGCCTATATTGTCAAGATCACAACGACTTTGCGTGAATGGGCTGAGTAGTCATGGAGGCGGACATGAACGGGGCGAATAGTCTAGAATCCTCTTGCCATCGTCCCTCGGTCCCGAATTCTTTCAAGTCTGGACGCAGGGAGGAGTACTCGGCAGTCCCTTCTCTTCGTTTCATGATCCCAACGACTGGCCGCAATCCCGAATTGCGATTCACTCAATTCTTACCTTTTGTGTTCTTTTTCGCCGCATCGTCTTCCTCGACGACCACAGTACTACTAGTAACCCTCGCACCTCTCCTAAACGCTGACGCCATGTCGGCTAGCTCATTCGTCTTTTCCCAAACCTATCCAGCTTCTCACCGCGTTCTACAGTCTTCGCAATGTTATCACGCATTATCGCTATCGCATCATCGATCTCCGCCTGCGTCGGTCGTTCTGGGTATCGTCTCATTCAAGTCTAACAAACTAGACTTAGGTCCTCATCATTGCTCTCAACGGGTTTCAACGGAGGTGATTCCGCTCCTGGGGAACCAGATTTGACTTCACCGGCATCCGATGGCGTTTTATCACTTGTCAAATCGCCAACCATTCGATCAGGTTCATTATACCTAGCCAATGTAGCATATTGAGGGTGCTGCGTTCGTTGTACTCTCTGCTGTTTGAGTTGTTCCAGCTTCAACTTTTTGGCCGCGATTTCCTCCTTACGCTTTGTGTTCTCCACCCGTCCACCCAATCTCCCCACCCCGTCTCCTCTCACCGTCGCTCATACCATCGTGCTCATCCTGCTTTACTTCCTCTTTTCTTTCGTCGGAGGTCGTTGTCGTCACTTACGCAATCGTGCTCCGCCGGTTTTGCGTTTTCCCCTTCTGCTTCTCGGTAGCTGAGCCTCCGACGACCTGCGGTCTCCATCGAACGAAGACGTGCCCGCCTCCCTCCGTCTCGCTCGTCTCGAATTTCCGGGTCTGCAGCTCGTAACCTCTGGAGTAAGCTATCCATGATTCTGACTTCATCCCGTTTTTCTATCGAAGAGTTAGCAAGACACGGGTTAAGAAGGCGCCGACGAGCTTCATATGTCTGGCGCTGTTCCGGCAGCGGCGGCGGAGGCGGAGGAGGCGGCGGAGGAGGAGGAGGTGCGGGCCCAAAGGAAGCACTAAGCGGCGGGAGCGGTGGCGGAGGAGCGGGCTCGTGGGAATGTCGAATGAAAGAAATTGCGATGGCGTGGAAAAACTATTCGGAGGCGGCGGTGCACCTACTGCGAACCCAGGGAGCGCTTTATCACTTCTTTTCCGCATAGGTGGAGGTGGAGGCGGCGGTGGAGGAGCAGGCCCGGTGAATCCCACGATAGTTGTGACAGATGGTGGCGGCGGCGGTTTCTCCATGGATTCCGATACAGCAGGGGCATGTAGACTTCAGCGCGACCCAAGCCGGGAGCAACAACAGGTACATGCCGCTCTTTCTCATCATCTTCATCTTCAGCGCGACTTCGCCTAGTCTTGGACTTCCGAGGTGACACGACACCGTGTATTTTCGCGCCGGACTTACCAGCCTGCGCCACGCGCCTCGGTCGAGTCCTAGCTTCCACATAATCCCGGTCTTCTTCATCGTCTTCGTCGCCGCGTACGGTTTGACGTTTTGCGAGTGTCTTCCGGAGCTTCGCCGAATCCTCATCATAATCATCCGTAGACCCATTTTCGACGGGCACTGCTTCGACTGAACCTTGAGGCTTATGTTCTTCAGTTGCTGGAGCTCCCCAGCCCATTAAATTCCAACCGGCCAGTTCAGCAGCGCCCGTGAGCCTTCCGCGACGGGGCTTCTGTGTGACCGAACTATCGACCGCAGCTTGTTTTTGCATCCACATCAGTACCGGGAGTAGCATCTCCAAGACTAATTTTGGGCGGAGGTCGGGCAGCCGGAGGGTTCAGGCGGAACAGTCGGAGCCTGTTGAGCGGGAGCGAGGGAGGCATATGCGAGGATAAACTCTGATAGAGGTCGAGCTACAAGAGAACGTATAGGCGCAATAATCTGTAGGTTTCCGGTTTCATGCACGCGGAGGTGTACCACGGCGGGGTCCGGATCGCTGTCCGGTTCGAGTGGAAGGGGCAAACCTTCCCTTTCAGCCTTCGATTTCGACGCCTCGTCCTGCAGTTGCTGTTGTTGTTTTTGTCGTTGTACGCTTTCGTAATCGTCCAGGTACAATCGACGCAGCGCCTTCACCTGCTGCGCGCGTTGCCGTTCGTCTTGGAGTTTTTCCTGTTCCGCGTTCGCCATTCCTTGCTTTATCTCTCTCCTCATCTGTTACTTTTCTCGCTTTGGCCAGTAATTCATTCTGCGGCTTCAAAACATCGGCATCCAAAAGGTTCAGCGGCGGAGGACCCGCCATGCTGGAGTCGCCCAAGTATCTCTTCCCTCGCAGCTCCCGCTCGTCGATATCTTCCTTTCCCAACGTTTGCCCGTTAATTCCCCTTCTAAATTTGTACTCGGCTCTCGCTGCTCAAATCACCCACCGCCACGACCTTAGCCTTCCCCAGGTAGTCTTTCGTCGGCCTCGGTTTTCGCATCTCTACGGGCCGCGTTTCTCGTAGAGCACCTCGTCTTCTTCGTCTCCGCTTTCCTGGGCCGCCGGTTTATGGTAATCGGTGGCGGCAGTAGGTACCTGCGCGCGCTGAGCAGCTAACTGCCGCTGATAAGCTGCATGTTGTGTCGAAGTTTCAGCACAGGCGGTTGCGGCGCAGGGCAGCGGCTGGAATGGATTGTGCCGACTTCCAAGAAAATTTAGACCGCAGACTCTCATCCCTCTTCGATTTCTGTTCTTCAAGGGCAGCCTGGGCTTGCTGCTGAGCGGCCAAATACTGCTGATAACCCGCGTGCTGTTCCGGCGTCATGTAACCCGGAGCAACCCGCCGTGCCTGCTCTGCCGGAGTTGAGAACCCCGGTCGAGGGGGTTGCGGAGATGGTCGAGCGTGCACTTCGGGGGCTTGACTCGGTCCACCGTGCTCATCCCCGCGCTGACTCAACCGCAGTATAGCTTCCATTATCGCCCCTTCGTACTTCCCTCCACCACCACGATAGCGGGACTGAGACGCCTTCGACCTAACCTCCAGACTTAGAGACCCTAGTTTCAAGTTCATCGGCGGTCCACTGCCACGCGGAAATCGCTCTTCAGCAGTTTATCTTTCGGTCCGGAACTCTTCGGTAGTGCCCTCCTAGCGGCTAATCCACCCGGTAGTGCCTTCCCTGCTGTTTTTTCTTTCATCTGCCGTATCTTCTCCGCTTTCTTTTCCGCCGCTAGTCGTTTCTTCTCTTCTCTCTTCTCTTTCTCCGTCATCCTCTTCTCCGCCCCTTCCCATCTTCGGCTTGTATTTCTGTAGCCTTTCGTCGGAGTTCTTCCTCCCGCCAGGCTTTCATCTTTCCTTCGCCGTACTCCGCCGCCAACACTAGTTTTTCTGTACCTTTTTCCTCGAGGATATCGAGTATAGTGGTAGGACGGTAGCCATCAAATATACTAACGTCTACAACATCGCCACTCTTTAATCCTAGCGAGGTCGGGGTGACAGCGCCATTACCGTACTCCAGGTGTACACTCGCACCGTCCCCGACTCGACGCGGTAGGTATGGCGTAAATCGGCGGGAATGATTTCTAGTTGGAGGCCGCCGTGTTTTCTTCGCCGGTCTTCTGGCCTTCGATTGTGTATCCGGAGCCGACTAAACAAAAGCCATTGCACATTAGCATAAAAAAGTCACCGCATACCATGGCTAGAGAAGGAGGCGGGAAGGTGAATACGTACGAGGCATAGCGACAAACTGCCTAACAACCCCCTCCTCCACACAGACACCGTCCAACCACGGCTGCTCCGGCACAACAATGTAATCCTGCTCCTCCACTCCTCCCTCTACTTCCGAGTCTGTATCGTCCTCCTCCATCATCAGCCGCCTCTTCGTCTCCTTCCCCATGGTTTTTCCAGTAACGGCGTTAATACCGCCGCACCACACGCGCACAGCATACTTCCTCTTCCTCCCTCCACATCCCTGCCGCCCCCTTCCCCACTGCTATCAACGGAGGAGGACTGTTTGAGGGAAAACTCAACCCAAACAGCCTCCCTCATCCACATCGGAAAGAAAACACCCCCTCTCAACAATCTTCTCCGGTAATCTACCCTCGAAGCACCAACATTAAACAGCGGGAATTCACCTAAACTAGCCGGTAATTGATGTAGCGTATCGTCGTCGGCAATCGCAGCGTTCTGTGGAATGTAAGCATAATTTCCCGCCGTCGATTTCTAGCGTCGTGTTCGACGTCGTCGGTATGTGGGCGGTGAGGGGGTATGACGTGATTAGGCGCCGTAGAGGGGTGTTTAATGAGGAGGTTGTAAGTGTGAGAGACAGGTGGGGGGAGTAGTGCGGTGTTGTGGAGGAGGAAGTGTAGGAGGATAAAGAGTCGGGGATGTGGGATGGCGGGACGTTGTGTTTCGATTCGAGGAGGGAGAGGATTGCGGTATCGTGGTATCGGGTGAGGCAACGAGGGTGAGGGAAGATTTGGCGGAGGAGTCTTCGTGCGGAGGGGGAGGAGGGAGGTTATTGAGAGGGAATGTCGGCCGCCATTGCGAGGTCTACCGGCCGATCGTCAAGAGCTCTGCGGAGGTGTATGTCGGAAGGACTCGCGAGAGGAGGTTTGGAATATTTGCGGGGTCTCGTGGTAGCCGGATGTAGTCTATCAGTTTTTTTTTTTTAATCAAAATCCTCCGCCAGCTGCCGAGTCGTTGTCGAGGGCAGAACAGGGCTGTCCTGTTCTCGTTCTGACGTTGCAAGTTCCTTAATCATCCGCCCCCCCCCAAAAAAAAAAAAAAAAAAAAAAAAAGGAAGAGCGGATTCAGCTCGAGTCCGTTGCCCACCTTTCCTATGGCGCATGGGTCCCCTCTCGAAAGAGCCTCAAGACTCCTCCACTATGTCGCCTTCGCAAAAATTCGCGATCGTGATTGGTTCGGAAAAGTTCTCATGCATGGGTAGCTGTAGGTGGGGGCTGAGCCGGCCTGAAAAAAAAAAAAAAAAAAAAAAAAAAAGCTCGCATGGATAAGCAACTACCGAAACAGGAGCTGGAACGAAACCCCCGCGAAGCAATCACTTGAAGGCTGATAAGCTTTGAGAATCAAGCGTAAATCCCGAAGACTTCCTCCAAGTATCCTCGAAACCATCTTCTTGTCTCCATCGCGTGCGAGAATCTACGCTCGCCGAGTGAAGGGTATTGGCTCGCGATCACAGCCTCATCCGACTCACACTGGCCATAAAACGTTTGGTACACCGCCGGGCGGCATTCGCCTTGTTGTTTGCGAGGAAAAGGCGTCGAACTGTCGCCCTGCAAGCCTTCGCTTTGCCTAGTTGCTTTTCGTGCAATCTCCCGCGGCTGCGCCTCGAGCGGCTGGGGACCTCTTAGACAGCGAAGATGTCGTTCGGCGTAGGCGTCGGTCCCTTCCTCATCTCCCACTACTCCGACATCCAGATCTACGGCATAAGAACCGCCGCCGTCCGCCCCCAACTACAGAAAAACTAGAATCTCCCTCTCGTGAAATACCTCGCTCCAGGTCCTCCCAAAAACCGGCTCCAGAAACCCCTCCCTAAACCCCTCCGAAACGGACGTAGACATGCAACATATGCAAACCATCATCGCGTCTTGTAACGAAACTACAAAGCGTCGATGAATTTTTGAAGAAGTACCTACTGGTAAAAGAGGACGACGACGGCGGGAAGAGTAATAGCGGGGAAAGGGTAAAGGAAAAGGGGTACGGTGGATGGTAAGGAGCAATTTCGACAAGGTCAAGTTTTCAGCGGTGCATGAGAAGCAGCTGGAGGATTTGAATAAGAAGGTTAGGTGCCAGACGGACGCTATTAGTTTGATGTTGGGGGTGTTATGTGGTGACTTAGACGCCTCTCCTCTCTTCTCCACCACTCCTCCCTCCCTGTTTTATCTCTCCACGAGCACGAAGAGCAGAGAAGGTGGAGCGTAAGACGGCTAACAGAGCGTAAACACCAGGAAATCCGTAACCTCCCTCTCCGCCCCTCCGAGTCCCACCACAAAACAGGAAGAAGCCCTCCTAAAACTCGCCGCCTCCATCCAAGAAGCAACTCCACAATAAGGCAGTAGCGTAATGGGCGCCTTGGGTATGATGCGACATCCACGCGCGTTGACCACGCTCCCTCCTCAATTCCCTCCACAGAAAGAAGCAGATTGCTACGGCGGTAGTGATAGCCGGCGACCCCGCGTCTGAATGGAACGCCGCGTGAGCACGGATGCACGCGCTCGCCTCCGCCGCGTATTCGCCGCCGCCGAGCTTTAGCAGGTTGGGGGTGTCGAGGATGAGGGCGCGACACCGAGGCTAGCGGGTATAAATGCGGAAGCACCGAACGGAGCGTGCCACCGCCACGCCGCACCGACGATCGGAGTTATGAGCAGCGTCGGTATATCGCCACTCCACCACCTCCACCGCCGCCGCCGACGATGATGTTTGCATGTCGCGAGCATCGCTAGCATGCCGCCCATCGAAAGCGCAATCGAACCCGCGGCCTCCGAGACCAGCACATCCCGCCTCCCATGAAGATGTCCCTGATCTCATCCCTCCGCCTCAATTCCACAAATCTTCGAACCCACACGGACGCAAAGCAAGCATTCACTTCTCGCCCATAAACCAGAAGCGATTGCACGTCGGAAAAGCGCATACGACGCCTGGATGCGTCACCACTCGCACGTGTGGTGCGGTACCGAAATAACGATTAATACGCCGGAAGACGTAGTCGTCGAAGCCGTAGCTACATCGCTGTCTTCGCTGCGGTCTACGGCGGCGCAGAAGCAGGTCGGGAGGTATGTGCACTTGAGTAAAATATAAGTGAGATGTGGCTGAGGGCAAAGGTGTTATGAACGTCGAACAGAGGGAGAAGTTGGCGGCGGATATGTTACTGTCGCTTAATGCCACTGTGCGAGATAAACAGGGGGTAGAGCGAGAGTTGTTAGCTCGGTGGCTCGTTGAGTTCGGTATGAGGGACGTACTGGAGAAGTTCGTAGGGGTAGTTGGAGGTGTTATGTTCGCGAAGCAGAGGGAGGTATTTGAAGGACTCGAGAGGGAGATTAGGGCGAGAGCTGTGATGGAGGGAGAGGATTGTTCTTGTTCGGCGGTCCTTTTCTTTTTTTTTCTTTCTTTTTTTGTTTTTTTTTTCACATCATGAGAGGACGAGCGCGACTGCTATTTCGGGATTTTCAATTTTAGACTGCCGGAAACCTTGAGCAAGTGGTGTATACGGTCGTCGCCTGGTCACCGCCGATAGAGCCCCTTAAGCAGCCTGATGGACTGGACCTGTCCGATCGGAGCTGTCTCGTGCCGCTGACGGAGGCCCATGCACCACGTGACAGCTCTCGACAGCGTTGCCCGGAGCAACGACGTTTCCGCTGAGGAAGACTAAAAGAAGGCTAAAAGAGCTTCCAGTAATTAATAATTTATTGCTAGTAAATTGAATTTGGCAGTCGACGGCGAACACAAAAGTGTAAAAATAAAATATAAAAAGGCTAAAAATAACTTAATATAACGAATTTCAAACCGGAATTGGCCAGTAGAGGACAAAGGACAGAATAATTTCAAATAATGATAAAAGATAATCAATAAGAAAAAAAAAATAATATAATAAATAAAAATAAATAAAAAATAAATTCCACTTTCTTCCCAGCCCTTCTATTCCTCCTTCATCATCGTCATCTTCTTTTATTAAATCATATCATCTTTGTTTCTTCATCACCAATCCATACTCATCAACTTCCCATCGAACCGTTTATCAAGACAGTACACCATCATCCTCATTTCCTCAAAGGAATCTTCTTCAAACAAATCCCTACTCTCAACCCGATCTACACCCCTATCCTACAAATGTCTGCCCCGCTCCGAAATCCCCACGCCATCCTCCAACCCACCGTCCCCTCCGACGCCGACCTCCTCCACGCCCTCGGCCAGACCTCCTCTCCATCGGTCCGACGCCGGCATCAACAAGTCCGCTCCACCCTCCTCTGCAGCACCCGAACTGGACCATAACTCAAAGCGCCTCCGCCAGCTCCGCTCGCACATCTCCGCAAACCCCATCGTCCAAACCACACCCTCTAAAGCTTCACTTCTAGAGGATAAGGAGAACCAACTCCAGTCAACGAAAAAGAAGATGGACGATATGAAGCCGAGTTGGAATACATGCAGGCTGTCTTGAAAAAGACGCTGGAGAAAGAAGAGAGGTTGGCTAAGGAGCTTGAGAGGAAGGCGTTGAGAGGATGTTATTGTTTGGGAAGGAGGAGGGGGAGGAAGAGGGGTTTGTGAGGAGGTTGAAGCGTGATGGAATTATTGGGAGGGGTATGTTTTACCGGAGAGGTGTGAGGAGGTTGCTGTTGAAAGGGGGCAGGGATGTAAGGGGGAGCATGGGTATGAAGCTGATAAGAGGGTGAGATTGTTATTGAGGTGGAGTTTGAGGAAGGGAGGAAAGGGTAATATGAGCAGGAGGAAGAGAAGAAATGGTATGCACGCAGGAAGAGCAGGAGAGGGTAGGTCATGAGCTGCAGCAGTGCATCGCGACGATGAGTCCTTCATCCCGCTCGGGGCCGCTTCACAGAAGATACAAGCTCGTACGAAAACTACGAGGATCAGCACAACGACCACGACGAAAGCTTCAGCCGCACCTCCGCGAAGACAACGCGCGTCACGTTCAAGCAGCTACCCGGCGGCCTAGAAATCATCTCGACGACACCTTCGACGAATGGGAAGAAGGGCTGATGGTATCCCGCACCCGCTACTCCAGTAGCGGCGGCAGCTTCAGCCAGACCGTCTGCACGAGGAAGACGAGGAGAGGTACTACAGGCCATGGAAGAAGCCGCGATAAGATGGTACGCGACGTTACCGCAGATGAATCCGAGAATATACAGCAGAGGTTAATGAACTAACTGCTACCCTCCCTCGACGGAGCAGCAGGATGGTAGCACACCATGCACCGCGGAACGGGGTATTCGACCCGACGCGATGCCCTTGGTGAAGCGCGGCATTGAATTGGGATTATACTCTTACCTCCGTCAGGGAAACGTCCTGCCAGCAGCTACGACGCGAAAGGAGCCAATTCGGCAACAGTACCACGGCGCACCTCGAATTTAATCCTACTATCCGCGATAACGCGATGAGGAGTCGTGGTGCGTTGACGGAGTTGGGTTGCCGTACGACGAGTACGTCCTCGGATTCCTGGCGGAGGCAGAATTGGATATCGGACGTGATGCGACGGACGAGGAACTTGCGAACTACTTGAGGCTGGATTGGCCGTACGTTGGAGATATACGGCCGAGTTATGTGGGGAAGTTGAGGAGTCATCCGGAGCATATCGTGAAGTACAACGCGGTGAGCTTGGAGAGGTTGAGGAAGGTGGAGGAGCAGGCGGAGAGGGATGGGGGAGGATTCGAGCTGTGGAGAGGAAGGTGAAGGTTGCGATGGAGAAGGAGAGGGAGGAAGAGGAGAAGAAAAATGAGGAAGAGGAGGCAAGGAGAAGAGGACAGGGATAAGACCGCGAAGGAGCAGGAAAGCAAGGAGATTAATAGGATCGCGAAGCAGCAGGGAAGCAGCTTGAAAACGATTGACGAGAAAGAGGAGGAGAATAAGACCGCCAAAGATGAAGACATCGAAAACTTCCACCATCTCAATATCCCGTGCGAAGAACTCCAAGGAGTACTGCGCAGACGCACCGTCTCGAAGTCCTGCACGAACAAGAAGAACAAAACGACAGGTTCGCGAACATGAGCGACTCGGAGCTCCTCTGCGAGATCCTCTGGAATATTTTCGTTAGGATCGCGTTCTTCGTGGAGGATTGCTGGAGGTGGTGACAGGGTTGGATTGGCAGCGTAAGTACCGGCGGCCTTCCCCTCCTTCCTCCTTTTCTTCTCGTGTTTCCTTTCTCCCAAATGGTACTAATCCGTTTCGTGTTTAGTCTACGCCACCCTCGCGCTGCACTTCATCGCCGCCCTCCTTCTCATTGTCGTCTATGCGGTTATGGTGGCGATGTATATCGGAGTAGACGGCGGCAGGTCTTCGGGGCGTTTTAGGAGTGTATGGCGTTTATAATCCGAGCGCGGTGTTGGTTTTTCCGTCGGCGTCGAGTGGGAGGGTTATGATGCGTTGAGGTTGGGATACTGAGTTTCTTTTTTTTTTTTTTTTTTTTTTTTTTTAAAGGGTGGGGAAGAAGAGCGACAATTGGGATTAAGTAGGGAGTGGTGTTTTTGCTTTCGTTTCTTTGGGCCTTAGGAGGATGTTTTTCGATCATGCTCATTCTGGTTTTCTTTTGGTACTTTCATTGTTCATGGCGAGGAGGTTTTGTTTGTCCTTCCAAGTTTGATTCACGATACCTTTTTTCTCTCGCCTTTCCACCCCACGTTTACTCTACTTTATCGGCTCTTTTCTTCTTTTTTTAATGATAGGAAAGGATCTTATAGTTACTTTCTTCAATTTTTGCAAAAGCGCCTGCGCCTGTAAAGAAGCAGAAAATCGAATATTTTCCATGGTTTAGGTCGGGAATTTGAACACGTACTTCACGAAAGGCGCGGCAATCTTCTTTTTCTCCGCTGAAGAAAGTAGATATCCGTAGGGCTTGGAGACTCGCTGTCTTCTAAGGCTGATCCCTGTTGAAGTGCTCCGTAGATTATATCGACCGGTGATGTTTATTATGCGGCGCCCCTTCCCCCTTCTTATATCGCGGAGCGATATCGGCTAGTTACTATGTAATTAACAGCCTTTCTTACGCAGGATGGAGACGGCGTTGCCGATGTAAGTACTCTTGAGCAGTATGTAATTACGTGGATATTTTCGAGATTCTAGCATAGACCTCGACGAGATTTTTTTTTACGCACGCGAAAGTCGTGATTCATCGTGTACATAAAGTACTTTTCAACGAGAAAGAATTATATATGCTTTTTAGCTCGCGGGGTATATAGGGTAGGTAAGGGCTACCCTTTCCTTTTTTTTTTCTTTTTTTTTAAAAAAAAAAAACTTTTAGACTATTTATCAAGACTGATACCGTATAAACCGGTGGACAAGCACCTATCTCCAGGTTGAATATAGCTCTACCGGTGCATAAAAAGAAAAGTTTCTGGCTCTCTTCACCTTAGTAGCATTCGAGTGCTCCTCTAGCGGATAAGCACCGGTCCGGTACATATAACATCACGGTCCCTAAATTCAAAAAAGTAACCCCTCAGGCTGATGCTTGTCCGCCAGTTAATACGGTATTTCTTTCTTATAGCGCATGCGCGACGAGCTCGGCGCGCGACGGTGATAACAGTGCAGAGAAAAAAGAGAATTTTTTTTTTAAAAAAAAAAAAAAAAAAAAAAAAAAAAGGAAAGAACAAAAGAAATTTGCAAAAAAAAAAAAAGAAACAAGGATATCTACAAGAGTCGGGATTCCCACATGGTCACCCACCGTAGTACTAGTCGACCGATATGAAGCTTATGTAAGGCAGAGCGGACGGATGCCCAGTTGTCTTCATTCTATGCTCGTAGATGTCAACTACCCATCAGAAGAGCTACATAAAATGAAGCTGGGTTGGGAGGTTGTTGGAGTTGAGTGAAAAAATTTTTTCAGGTGAGCTATTTTTCTTAGTGAGCATGCAAGGGTTTAGGGCAAAACAGCTTATCGATAAGGGCACCGAGACAAAACTCGAATAGAAACTTCCCGAAGGCTAGTAGGTAGCTTAATGGATATATGAATACGAGAAATTGGGGATTCGTTGAACGTTTCTGGAAAGACGATGTGCTGTATTCCATGGAACGACTTCGTTTTCATGATTCTAACTGCCGAAACTGTTTCACGTCAGTGGCTTTTAAAATACCCTTTCTGCCGAAAAATGTATCGCCGACTCGCTCGAGAAAAACTCGTCGATTGAAGGACGTCGGCAGTTATGGGCTCCGATACGAGGGATGGATGAACGTTGCGGCGTTTCCTACCAGTAATTGCGGAATGCAGGGTTAGAAACAAGCCTTGCGGGGGTGATCTCGTATCGCGTTGCACAAAGCTTTAAGCGTTTGGCCGGAATGAGAGAAAAGGAGATATCGGATGTAATTCTGGCTTTGCTAGCAATTGCAATTGGTGTTCTGTAAGGCTCGTAAAAAAAAAAACCTTTTACTATGATGTTCGCGATCTCCAATTTTTCTGTTACGTACGTGCATTGGAGATCCGGTAGATGATTGAACATTTGTCAACGTAAATCACGATATACGCGATATCAATGGCACGATGACTTACGAAAAAATATAATTCAACTACGGCAAGATACGGTCTGACCTGCTCTACTTCTCACCGTTCCATTTTTTCCTATATAACGCTTGCTCATTCTCCTCGTTTCCCATCAGTATCAGCAACCATCGAACAACAATTTCGACATCAAGTATTTTGCTCCGTTCTTTATATCGCTAGTTGCAGCCTCTATAATTCTAAAAAATCGAACTTATAATGACCCTCGAGACTTCCAACAAGATGAAGGAGAAGTTCGCGGCTCACCATGGCGGTAGATCCCAGGGCTCGGGACCAACCGTGAATAAAGCCGTCATATACAAAGCCTCCGCGAGCCTCCCGTCGTAGAGAACGTCCCGTTCCGGTTCCGCAGGGCGATCAGGTTAGGATCAAAGTCACCAGCGCCGGCCGTAAGTACTCTCTACCCCCAACCCTCCACCCCCAAACGGCACAACTAACAAAAAATAAATCCAGTAAACCTAATCGACTACAAATCTACGCCTACGGCATAGTCCTCACAACCTTCCCCTTCACCGGCGGCATCGACGTCGTGGGCGTCGTCGACTCCCTCGGCCCGACGTCAAACACCTCAAGATCGGCGATAAAGTAATGTGGCAAGGCGCCTGGTTCCCCAACACCGCCGACGTAAACGGTTACCAAACGTACGCGTGCCACTCGAGGCCTTCGCTAGCTTGATCCGAGCAATTTAACGGAGGATCAAGCGGCCGCTATTCCGACGACGTGCTTTACTGCTTTTGTCGGGTTGTTCGACGAGAGCGGGTTGGGGATACCGTTTGATGCGGAGAAACCGAGTGCTAGCGGTGAGAGTGTTAAGGGGGGGATATTTATTGCGGGAGGGGGAGTGCTGTGGGTAAGTACGCGATTCAATTCGCGAGGATGGCGGGGATAAGTCCCATCATCAACAGCCGCCTCCTCAAAGCAATCCGATACGTTGAAGGAATTGGGAGCGACGCACGTATTCGACCGCACGCTACCACGGTCCGACCTCGTTAAAGCCATCCGTGACATCGTCGGTGACGAACTAACGTACGTCTTCGACGCGATCTCCGAAGAAGGAACACAAAAGCTCTCCAGAGCTGTATTGTCGGATACTAAAAGGAGTATAATGAGCGGTACGCTACGCCGACGGAAGGTGTGAGCTGGCAGAGTAAGCCGGAGGGTAGTGAGTGGAAGAATATATTTGGAGCGGCGATGGCGCATCCGGAGCTAGCGAGGGTTTGGGGAGGGAGTATTAAGAGGTGGTGTGACCAGGGTAGTATTAGGGTGCCGGGAGAGATTAAGGTTGTGGAGGGGGGGTTGGAGGCTGTTGTGCCGGCGCTGGAGAGACTTGCAAAGGAGAGGCCGGCGGCGAAGTGGGTTGTTCATCCGCAGGAATAGCTTTAGAAGGACGCATTCTGGGGCGGTCGTAGATGTAGGGTTTATAGAAGGTGCGTACGTAGTTTTAGAACAGTTTAGATAAGGAATACCAAATACTACTCAGGGTTAAAACATTCAATTGGATGGTCCTCAGCACTCCTTGGTAGTAGTGAGGCGACGATTTTCTTACAAACGGTACATCGAAGTCCGTATTCAAGATCGTTACTTGTTAGTGTACCCTTCGAATCCACTTCCCCCCCCTTCGATATTGCTTCAAACCTCGTCGTCAGCACGGGTGGGCCTGGAGCAAAGACCTCGCCCAAGTCGAACTCCGGCTCCACCTCCCGCAGCGGTATCGGCCGCGACTTGACCTCCACCCTCACACCATTCCTCAACATCTCCATCTCGCTCGCATTATAACCTCCCTAGCAATCTCCACATCGGCGTGAAAGTCTTCACCGTCACCAAGATCGTTGTACCCATGTAATAAAACGCCTCGACGCTTTCCAACTTCCGCTACGAGCAATAACACCCAACGATGCCGGCAGCGCGCTCACCTTTACCATGACGCTCAACTTCTGTGCTCGAATTATAGATTTTGGTTGCAAACACCACGCCTCCAACGAGCACCGATCATCAGCCTTCGTCCACTCGTACCAATGCGACCGCTCGTCCCTGCAGTGAACGCCAAGCACGCGTGGCTTTTCGAGGCCATTGAGTTCCGGTACGACGTGACGCCAGAAGAGGTTCGCCAGCTCGATCGCTCGCTCCGCTGTTGCCTTCGGTACTTCACTATGGGAGCCGGAATGTGCTTGATCGCCGGGGTTTATATCCCACGATATCCAATCCTTCACGTTAAATTCCCCTCCTTGAGAGTAGAGGCAACCTAGGACGTCGTCAAAGTCTATCTCGCAGTGTATTTCTAGGTATAGTATACCCGGCGAACGTTGTATTATTCCGCTATAATAGACGGGAACTCTTCGCCGACGCTGTGGGTGTAGGAGTAACTGAATCTCGTGAGGTTTGCGATGCCGGGTGATGAAAGATACGCTGGTCCTATATTCTTCATGATTATTTTTATATTCTTCTCTGATGGTGATAAAATCGTGAAGAAATCCGCGAGGTATCCTGGTTCGACGTTCAAGTAGTCCACATCGAGTTCCACCGTTCTTACATTGGTCAGGTAATCCAAAAGAAGCGGTTTCAAGTGCGCGCCAACCAACTCCCGTAAGAGCGCGTACTCGTCTTCAGTGGAGGACTTCGAAACCCACTTGTAGAATATTTTTAGCCTTGATGGGATGGAGAAGATGCGGAAGTACGTCGCTGGTTAGCGGAGGAGGGTTAAGGAGTCTGGTTTACGGAGGTCGACGGTGAGCCGTTTGAAGAGGATATCGTCCGCGACGGCGCGGAAGCTGCGGTAGACTTGCCGGAAAGATTTTAGGGAGGAGTGATCGAGGAGGGAGGCTATTCGAAGCCATATTTCTAGTGGGAGGTCCATTGGTAACGTAGAATGAGAGGAAAAATATGAAATGTAAAACTTTGGTTTTACGCGTACGATTCTTTCATATAATCGAGCGCGCGTTGCCGTGGGAGAAAGGAAATAACACTACGGAAAACAATCTACCGCATGGAAGAAGAAATAACGGGAGTGTTTCGTGATAAGGGGAGGTTATTCGATCATCCTAGGGAGGGAGTTGTGACTCTTGCAATGAGCCATAGGGCGTCGACTGATAGGGTGGGGGTTTGCGCCTCTACACGCATATTTACCGCCAGATTAAAGCAAGCAGTATAGTTTAGATATCTCGAAGCTAAAGAAGGAAGGTACGTAACAAAAGCACGCTAATCCGATCTTACCAATCGCGATTTGGAAGCAGCTACAACTAGGTTTCGAGGTAACGATGCTGGCCATAAATATGCATCCGAGAGAGGGGAAGAAAAAAAAAAAAAAAAAACGAACCCTATTGAGGATTCTCAGGATATACATTATCGCTCTTTCTCTCAATCCAATATTCCTATAATAAATCCGAGGCCTGAAAGCTCGCTGTCCCTGCGTCCGAGCCCAAACCTCGACAAAAGCCCGCGAACCCTAATAGTATACGCCAGGCTCTAACTTGTAACCATGCTTGCCAATATCCTTACCAGGATGAAGTTATACCTTATCCTGCCAAAGGTTTGTCGGTTCCTGCTTTTAGATTTCAGGTATATACCTAAAAGCCTTCGCAAAGGCTTGATGGTATAATACAAGGGCCTGAAGGAGCTTTTTTGGTCCTCTAAAGAGGATAATCGCGGTCGAGGAAGGCTATTATTTCTCAGAGCTACTCTAAAGATCCAGAGAACATCGGAGCCTTGCAAATCCTTTAAAAAAGCGGCTATGGCGCCTCATCTTCAAGCCTTTAATAAGGATACCTCAACTTCAGTTCTTAGGTCAACTACCGGTCGTTCGTAACGAAAGAATATCTGATATAAGGCCTTGACTATCTTGCATCGGAGTCATAGAAGTGTCTTGTTTTTATTGCATACCAACCAGCCGAGGCCCTTCCTACTGCATCAAAAATCAGCATGACGATTCGATGTTACCTAACTATCGTCGAATTTAGTATCATCGGGTTGAAACTGAAAGTCTAGAATCTTAAGGTTTGAAAGTCGCAACGTCTTATGACCGCGTAAACATGAAGTAAAGAAGAGATATCGCGAAAACCATTAGTCCGTGGGTATCGGTAATACAGGTTCCGATGTTGTATTTAATATTCCCCTTTACAAATGGGCAAACTCCTATTAAAACCCGTAGAGGAATTCGCACACGACGGTTAGGGCCAACGAGTCACTAACATCAACGGGGTGAATGTTTCATCTATCGTATGTTTCCTTGAGAGAAGATAGCCTTGAATCATTTGCATTAAGGTTCTAGAATAGCCAATAGTTTATTTTAGGTCTACATATTTAAGACAATCCGGGGTAATAGTTACCGTTGTGTTGATTAGTAGGTGATTCTTAGCTGCGCTGTTTTGAGCGCGATTGAATATCACCATAGTCAATTTTTTACCCCAACGACCTTCACGACTATCACGACAACAGAAAGTCACAAGTTTTTCTGCCCGTTGTCATATCATACTGAAACAAATATGGCCTGATAGCTCAACGGTGATCCCATACGAACGGTTGGCCCGAGAAGACCCGAGCGCCACTCAGTGGTTCAAGTTAGCTCCCGAAACATGAGTGATATGCTACAGCCAGGTGCCCTGTCAACCGTAACTATAGCTTGCAGGCCTCTGCGCAAGGGTCGAGGGCCTGGAATCATGATATCGGAGAGCTCAGAGCTAACTCAACGCTAGCGATTTGAGGATCCTCTGGTATAAATCCATCCGGCTAACCTTCAAGTCTCAAAATACTGATCCAGCTGTCCAGCTATTGTCTTCAGACAAAGTCCGATCTACTCCAAAGCTTCGATTCACTAAGTCAATATTAGGCATAACACTATAAAAGCAAAGTTCTCAAGATGCCATCGGCCATCAAGCTACTATCTCTTTCAACGCTCCTGGTAGCGCCATTCGTAAGCGCGAAGGACTTCGTGATCACGCTGAAGGAAGTAGATGCTAAAGACAAAGCTTACTTCGACCGCAACAAGTTCATTCGTAAGCAAATATATAAATCCCTCACCTACTCTCCTCTGAATTTCCTACTAACAATCTTTATTTCTTCAAAGTCGGTTTCGGCGAAGAGATTCAACATGCCGGCGAAACAGGTAAGCCCGACCTCGTCGTTGGGTTTCCCAACAACCAAGTCACCCCGATAACTACGAGTCCCTCTTTTTCGCCATGAAACGGACTAAAGAGGCCATTTCGAAGGGTACGCACAAATACCTCTTCCAACCGAGGTACGGGTCGAAGAATTCGCGGGTGGGGTTTAGGTACAGACTCGTGCCCGGTTCCGGTGAGCCGTGGAATGAGCACCAGGATATTCTCAGCGTTGATTATAAGGAGCATATGGAGGATAATTTAGTCTGGGAGGGGTCAGGTAGGCTGAAGTTTGATATTTCGGGGTATCACGCGAGGGTTAGAGGTGAGCCGAATGCGTTCTCATCCCATCGCAGAGAGCACTGAAGCTAACATCCTTTTTTCTTCAGCATGCGTAAGAACTGGGGAATACCCGGACCAGGACGACGCGTCGACACATAACCCCTTCGCGAAATCCGCGCTGCATATCTCTCAAGCTGGGCAACTTAGTACTAGCGACTCCCTAGAGTCTACGCTGGATCATACACAGGACGCGAAAGAGGCAGCAGCTTCCAGTGGCCTCGACGAGGATAAGATGTGGGATGGCGAACCGGTATTCATTGTGCTCGCTGAGGGAAATGGGCATATGACGCACGGCAACCTGTGGAGCTGCCGGAAGGTTAAGCTGGTTATGCACCAAATGGAGGAAAAGCCGCCAGCGGAGGAGGACAACCCGCTAGTACGGCTAAGGAGGGCGATAAGGAGGAGTAGCCGGAGTTACCATTTTGAGCTAAGAGGGCTTGCAAGAACGAAATGGGCTCATTAGTGCCTCTGCAGAGCGGATTAGTCTTAATAGGATAGTAAGGTCAATATTTTTTCAGCATCCGATGTCAAAGCTCCCGTAGCGTATTAGAATGGTAGCGATCTCATTTAATTTGAACTTATTTTAGCGTGTTACTTATGCTTTGCATCGAGATAGAGTACGTAGAGAATGATTGGACCCAGTTAGGTTTCGTTCATAACATCGTTTATGTATTTACAAGAAGGCTTCTCGTCCCGTCCACGTAATATCGTCTCAAGAATCTTTAATTTTCTCAACATCATAACGTTGATCTGGAGTCACTACTCGCAATCCTCTGCCCGGCCAGACCCTTATCCGCCTCAAACTCCTCTACATACGTGCCGGCTCCGGACTCGGACTGTTCAACCCCAATATCTAATTCCCTAACGCTAATACTACCGTCACCACTAACGCCACTCTGCCTACCGCCACTTCGCCTCACGCTGTAATGGTTTCCCTGGTGGTAGCTCCTCCGCGCCTTCTTCCTCCTGTACACTCCCCACTCACTCTGGTGCATTATAGGCCCAATGTCGCCGTCCCCCGGAAGTGCGTTCGTAATAGATATTTTAGTGGTGGAGTGCATATTACCGCAATCCCGGCGGACATTTCGACGGCGGACCACGCGCCGACGGGCGGTAGTGAGAACGACGTACCGATGCTTATTGTGCGGCCGATGGTGCAGAGGATGCAGACTGTACCGAGGGAGAACATACACATTACGCCCATTTTCGTCGGTCGGGAGAGCTGGAGTGTCGAGAGGAGGGGGAAGGGGAGGGAGTATACTAGAACAACGGATTAGATTTCTGAACTCGAAGCAACGTTAGGCGTCGAAGGGTAGTCATACTGAGGAAATCTGTGATAAGATGTAGGACCAAGGTGGTCCAGTACGATTTTGGGTTCGGGAATGAGAAGCAAGCGTCTGGTTGGTCATACGCCCTATTCCAAGAATTGGGAGTGAGTTGTCTGTCTGTTTGAAGGTTTTATCGGAGGAAGAATGCAATGTATACCAATTCCGACGGATAGGTTGGCAGACAAAGTAATTCAGACACGTCGCGACGACGAAGCTCACGCCAGTTAATACCGCCGTTACATGCAGTATCATCCTAATATGCCGGAAGCCGACCGGTATCATCTGATAATACATGATGATGAAAGCCCCCTTGATGCACCAGAGCGCGACGTAGAAGAGTGGGCCGGCAATATAAAACAGCTAAAAATTGGAAACATCTTAATCGGATTCTCCTAAATTATCTATATATGAGGAGTCGCAACACTACATACCTTAAAGGCGGTAACTAAGTTCTCATGGCTCGGTAAAGCGATATTGGGGTCGTGATTTTGATTCCGGCGAGCGTTACGTTCGGATTACCCAAGCACCGAGGTGGAAGTTTGCCGTATTCGATGACGTTACGTAGACGAACAGTAGCCATCCCGTTACTACGAGACCGTCTGTGACGCTGATGGTGCAGAGTAGTGACCAGCGTACGTATAATCGGACGAGGACCAACGCGAGCGAAATCACAACGCACGTCCACTCAATAGCCTATGTCTCGTGAGCAAACCTCAAATATCAGAAATTCACGTTCGATCCAGGACCTAAACTTACAAGACCAGTCTCTGCTGTTAAAGCCATCTAAAACTTCCCGGTCCAAAACCCGTTTTCCTTTCCAACGAAGTGGATCGAGAGCGAATAGACGAGAGAATCAAGCTTTCGGTTTCTCCACAGTGGCGACGAAGTTTGCAAATAAAAATAAAAAGAGAATTCCATGCAGCAGAAAGCTTCGTTTAGATTTAAGTCCCCACTTCTATATATGAATATCACATTATATATGAGCCACGGCGGCTCCGAACCTTTGTAGGGTTCATGGAGCACCCCGGCCGACCCTGCTGTTCGCTCTGGCCAGGATTGATCTCGAATGTCTCTCATTCTTTTCCCGATTCCACCCAGTGACTGCAGATTTGGTGTCTGTAACTGGGTAGTAAGCCTTCGTCACGAGCGCTGATTCAAGCAAATGCCGGCGTGGGGGACACATTCCGATTCCTTGCAGGAAAGTGGTCTAAGCATTCGACTGGTTTCATCTCCCAAGAATCGGCGAGTCAACTCGCGTCTCAGCGCGGAATAACACTTTCGCCGGAGCGTGTTTGTATAACATTACCCCAACGGGAACTGGCGTTAACAGCTAAGACATCATCCCTAGCATTTAACCTTATCAAGTTCACGTATAATTGCGTTGTCTTCAACAGGGTATGCCCTGTCAAACAGATATTAGACAGATACAGGCAAGTCGATAGTCGAAAATAGCAAGTCGCGATGAATCCCCACGCGAAAACGGTTACCATGCTTGATCTTTCATGAACGGCGAAATAACGAATTGCGGCTGATGAACGGTTAACCTGAAGATAACGGTCAATGGAAATGCTAACGGCAGTTCTTATTTCTTAACTGCCACTTCCAATGGGGGGTAAGCTTTCGATACTTGTTCGCTCCAGATGTTATCATGATAAGAGTGGCTTACCACTGCTGCCTAGCAATAAACCCTGGTGTACTCGTTTGGTAATTCCGCGCAATAGGTTGATTCTCCGCAATTCAGAATACATTAAAGGTTTCAAGAGCCTTGCATGGGAGACATTCTCAACGGCGTTGAGTAATCGAGCCCCTAGAGCGTACTTCAAAGTCTTAATATACCTTAATTACCACCATGACGGCTTGTCCATGGCATGTTTCCGAATTAGAAAATAAACTCATTTATAACGAGCGATGATTCCAGTTTTCACATGTCCATCGTAGATAGCGCTTAAATATGGAAATACCGGTAATCAAGTATTCAATGGCTTCGCTAAAGGAAAAAGCAAGGTTTCACTGCAGATAAAAACGAGACGCTTGGAACCAATTGCGCCTTATAGATTTCCGAGCTCAGGACAATCCCACTTGGGCCTAGTAAAAGTTCACAGACTCTTAACCTCCAACCACTGCATCCGCTCCTCTCCCGGCCGTTGCAACAGTTCTCCAGCAGACTACATTTTAGTGCCGGCTCGACGGTCCCGACCCACTCCATCGTCTCGTCCCAAAGTTTCTTCCTCACTTCCTCGTCCTTTGCCGTCTCAGCGTCTTCGTGAAGTTTCCCTTCCTTACCCATCGCCCGTGGCTTTCAGGTCCAGACTTAGCAGCCTCAAATATATACCTCCGCCAGTGTACAGATCCTTTCCCTTCGCGCGTCTATATACCCTTCCCAACTTTTGCATCCACCAAGGCAGCAGTGCGTCGTTGTTGGTACCGTATACTATTCCTGGGCAGCTATGGTTTATTATGACTTCTTCCTTGCTGACCTTTTCCGATAAGCTCCGGACGAAATCGCGACGCACAACTTCGATACGGAGTACTGCCACATCTCCGCCTTCTTCGCCGATGGTATCCGGCTAAACGCCTCCTCCGATTCGAGGAACTTTAGTATGCCCTCTGAACGATCAAACCCCATTATCTCCCTCGTCGCGGACTGGTGCATTTGCGATCCCACGATATCCAAATGCGCCGGCTTCTTCTCCGCCGCTTTCAACAGCGGTAGTAGCGACAACGCGAGCAGAACATTCGACAGATAGTTTACTTGAATGAGCTCCTCATGCCCATCCTTCGTAAGACTTCTGTCCATTTTGTTTATACCCGCATTTAGGATTACGGTATCTAGGTGCTGGAACCCGTTGAACTTGACTTCTTCGGGAAACGCTTTGACTGATGCTAAATCCGCCAAGTCGAGTTTTATTATCGTGATCTTCGGCTCAGGCGGGTTCGTCATGGACGCGGCGTGGTGGTCTTTGTAGTATTCTAGGAGATTCTTCCGCGCTATTTCGCCGCGTTCGGGAGATCGGACGGCAAGAATAATGTGTGCGGGAGGTACCGGTTCGTCGAGCAGGTTCTGGGCGGCGCCGTAGCCGGTGCCCTGTGTTGAACCCGTGATCAGAGCTATGGACATACGGAAAGCTGGAGACAGATGACACGTATGGAAAGGCGGTGTTAGGGTGTTCTGAACGACTTCGCTATTACGAAATATGCTGAGGGGTGTTTTTGTCGTGATCATTTCATGAACGCGACATTTCGGGGGTTCTAAACCCTGATTTTATAGCTTCTCGCGTAAGCTCACTCGGTGGGGCACGGAAAGCAAAATTACGATTTCGGGTTCGTGATTGGCACATGCGGCATTGCAGTAACCGAGCTCTTAGGACTTTGTCTGCGCGAGTTCAGGCTTGAGCCTTTTCTAATCATGAATGTCAGGGATGTCGTGACCCACTAACAGGAACGCTGGAAGGTATGGCGTGAGATTATAGTTGGGCACTGAACGGACCTATTATCATCCGGATGTTCAACAGGCTGCTATTGGTTAGCTTACAGTTGAGCTGAACCAAATTTTCCAAGGTTTTTTACATACATACGAAGCGGCTCGATCATGGACGGTGAACACCAAGTCGAAGCGGAAGTATAATCTCGAAGCAGATACTTTAGAACTTGCCGTGCAATCTCGATCACGCCCTTTGAGAATAACCAGAAGAAGACGGGAGATAAGAGCTTACTGGCGACTTCAAGAGTTTTGAGCCTGATTCGGTAGGCTTAGGCGCATAAACGAGGTGAAGTCTCGAGCTCATCTTGTGCTGTTCTTCACCACTGTAAATGGAATGCGTATTCACGAAGTAATTACGATATTTATTGTCTATGTGTTCATGAAGAATTTAATAGCATTATATGTATGACGAAGTAAACGCAAGACCGGCAGCAGGCAAACCCAGTAAACGCTCGTCGTCAGCTTTTCGTCCAGTGGTTGTTCAAACGAAATTACGCGACTGACAAAAATTATTGTGATGAACACAGCCCCATCTACACTAGCATTCAAGTTGAAATAGCCATCTTTCATCGTTTTTGCAGATTTCTTCCTCTCTCTATCCACTCTGTTAAGGTGCCTATCCAGCCGTAGGTATGCGAAATCTTGTATATAAGTACGTTGCCTTGAATAAGTTCTTGTTAGACTTCTAGTTGATCTTGTCTCAGTGTTGGAATGATCGATCGGTTACCCTTGCAGTTCAGACTCTTTCGGGGGTTTATATTCTCTCCCGCACTGCGGACAGTCACCGTCGTTTTTCGCCCGATAATATTATCGCTTGGTGGCTTTTGAGAATGTCGCACGACATGAGGCGACGGCCGTGATGTCCTGGTAGTCTGTCTTGTAGAGGTTCTACTTGGATGTCTTCGTGAGGGAGTCTGAGGAGCGACAGAGGGTTGCTCTTCTTTTCATACATGTTTTCGTTAGATTCTCGTATTCTATCGTGACCAGGACTGGTACTCTGAGCACAGCCTTCGACTACGAGTATGAATTTGCAGTGCTCTTCTTCATGATACATTTCAGGAGTGGTCGCCATTGGTAACTTCGCTCGCTTTGGAAACTAAGGTAGATTATTGTTGAATAGTGAATGTTTTGGCTTCCTGAGGCGTTTTTAGAAGTGATTAATCCTTCAAGTTCCATCTTTTTTTCCAAAGCACCACAAACGAATCTTATATATAAACAATATCTACAACTCCACCAGAGGAGGTTGATTTTCTGAGATCCGCTCAAGGTATAATTTTTCTTCTTATCCAGACCGCCAATAGGAGCTCAGCTCGGGGTGGACCAATCCGCGGAGCTAAACAAAAGCGGCGATTGTTATCCTGGATCCGCGGCGCCGCCTTGCAGGAAGGAGCTGGGAGTCAGGACTTGAAAAACTTATGGACATCGGCTCGGCATTCAATTATAGGAAAAGGCTGGAGGGGTGGCGACAGAATCGTCAAACGTTAAAGCCTTATCCATGCAAGGATGATGACGACGAAGTAGCCTTAACTTATAATCCTACACGCGGCTCTTTTTGCAGTTGCTATATTCGCTCCTCTGCGTGCCGATTGTGATCCTACTGCATGTTTGTTCAGGGTTTCCATTCGGCATTCGCCGGGATCCAGCGCCTTATAAAAACTAAACACGATTTTCAAAATTTCCCTTAACCAACGGTATTACAACAACTCATACATCCAAATAAGCAAAAATATCCAAACAGCAGCAAACATGGCAACCAGCGATTCGATCCCCAGCGGCGGCGAAGGCAAGCGCCGTATCGTCGAAGCGGCTTACGATGAAATCGCGCAAAACTATCACAAGTGGGCCTCACCAAGCCATCCCCGCGTACCACTACATCGACAAACTCATCCCTCTCCTGCCCCCCAACGCCAACATCCTCGAGCTGGGATGTGGGGCCGGTGTACCCTCGTCCCACATTCTGGGTAGCGACGGTCGGAAGGTAATCGGCGTTGACATCTCGGAGTCCATGGTCGTTCTCGCCAAGAAGCTCCTGAATGAGTCCCCGTCGAACCCGAAACCGAACGTGGAATTCGTAAAATCGGATATTATGCAACTCGACTACGGGAAGGAGACATTCGACGCCGTCGTGGGCTTTTACTCGCTTATTCACCTGCCGCGTGACGACCAGGTTGTTCTGCTGGAGCGAATTAGCGGTTGGTTGAAACCTGGTGGTTATATACTCTTCAATTTGACGGGATTTGATTTGCCGGATCTGATACAAAAGGGATGGTGTGGTGCAAAGAACGAGACGGAGAACTACTGGTCGGGCTACGATGCTGCTACCAATAGGAAAACGGTTGAGGAGAAAGGCTTTGAGGTCGTGGAGGGCGATGTTGTCACTGAACAGGAAGACGGTGTGGATGTCGCGTTCTTTTGGGTTCTTGCGAAAAAGAAGTAGATAGAGAGGGCCGAACCGATGGTTTGCGTAAAATATGAAGAATCAACAAGGTCGCAGGCTATGGAATGATCCAAGCAGAAGCTACATCGCAAATAATTATATAATAATCAACTAGGAGGGATCATGAGAAAATTGCATCCACGTTGTCTCCGTATGGCTGAGTCTAGATTAAGAGGGCTCCAACTTCCAGTGTACTATTTGTTCGCTCTTGTCTTTTGCATCATGATCATTATCATGGTACCATTAAATCATAGTGTATTTGAAAAGGGTTACGCTTGTTATGTATAGATATATTTTGGATTGAAATGGAACCGGAAGAGCGAATCAAGCTCCTAGTGGGTAATCACCAATATAAACCGCTGAACCAAGAAACTAAACGGGGCACACTATCTAGGACATCAAGCACCAGGTGTAGTCGAATTCGTAACAGCTCCAGGCGTAAGGCTTTGAGGTGTAGCAGACTGAGCCATGAACACACAAGCACAGCGGCGTACCTGCCATTATGTTGGTTAGCCTGCGTACTCGGGTTCTGGAGTTCGTTACGCACCCTGCTGTAGCGGTCAAAATCTCTGACGACTTCGCCGGCGTGAAAGCGCTCATCAACAGCGAGAAGATGACTATAAAAGCGGCCGTGAACCCAGCCCTGACACTGGCGCTCTTATTGTCAAGCGATAATTGCAGGACAAGCATGGGTAGCAATAGAAATATTAAGCCTACAAGCACCGTAGCAGACCTCGCGGCGGTGCGAGCTTCGAAGAAGACGAGGTCCTGATCTTGAGGGATCCCCTCTGGCGGCGATTTTACCTACATATGTAGATATAAGCAAGAAAGCATAGTCAGTGACTGCTCAGCGAGGGTGAAAACTCCGGTTCCCGCTTCAAGTTTAGAACATTTCTGGATCGCAATACTCATTGTAAGACGGTATCGGTCCTTAAGATTTGATGAGGTAGTTCGTGGTTATAGCTTTAAAGTAGTAGACGGGGCTAAATTGGGGGAGGGTTTGAGGGGGCTATGAAGATACCTTTTTTCTGAAAAGCACCCTAAGTAGGGACGGATGATTATTTGCGAACCGGGCCACGAAGCTCCGTTCCATGGTGGACAGGGCGATAATATCCTTTTCCTTTTCAATAAAAGACTGATCCTCATCAACAAGCGGCGCCACTCGCGTAACCAATGCCTGAGTTCTTGCTGCGTGTCCGGTGAAACGTCGAAGCTGCGCATCTGTGCAACGGCCCCACGTAATCCACTTACGTGAGAATATGTTATTTTTAGCCTACATCTTATAGCATTTTCCTCTTCACAAGTAAAGGCGAGGAGGAATGCTCCTTCCTTTCTGCCAGAAAAGGGTTATTACACCAAGGCGGACAACACGTACTATATTCTTTCAGCAGAGGTCGAATTTCCTTCATTATCTGCACCTTCTCGGGCGAATCAAGCTTCCGATCGCCCAGGTCTACGCCACTTTCCTTCTGCTTCACGTCCTCGGCCCTTAGCCTTTCCTCCAGGCCGCTATTTCATCTTGCATGTAAAGCAAAGATCTTACGCTTAAAGCGCCGAACCGGCGGAAGAGCATCAGGTCGTTCTCCATGTTCATGACGGCGGAGAGGCCAGGGTATCCGACCTCCGCCCCGGGTCGGCGATTTCGAAGTTCCGAGTCTGATCCCAAGTGACAGCTTTCAACTCCGTCGGGTTCTTGGAGTATGCCATGGTCAAACCTCGCTGCAAACGAGGAGGGTGGGGCACTACGACCTCACGTATTAGCATGTCTGAGTCAAACTTATTCTTGTCGTCTCATCAAACCAAAACACGCTTGCTAGGAGTGTTCGTCACTACTCGGCCGTCTCCTTTACCTATCTGCTCCGACATTGTTTAAAGTTTCGACGAAACGCCGAGATTAGTTTGGGCGATATTGTAGCTCGCCGGTGAGAATTTGCCAGCCTTGTTTGGGTATGTATGAGGCCTTCAGTTTGGAAAGAAAAGTTGAGGATTTAAGGAGCAATCCGCGAGCGGGGCTGCGGCTCTTTCGAGAACAGACAGTGGCCTCCCCGCATATCGGTTTTTTCAGCCGTGCAGGAATTTAGACCACCGGCACCTCCAGTACTGCGGCAAACAAAACTTTGCACTCCAGGGAAGATTGAGACCGGACTTAAACTTCTCTTTAATGTTGGCCGATAGACTGTTATATTTCTCAGAAAGCGTCTATTAGGGTATAGGAATACTGGAGGTGGTATATCGATCTACGGATGTCTCACCGTAGTCACGGTGAATACATTACTACAGAGCCGTTAAACTTCTATTATATCACGCCTTGTTGAGATGTATTGAACCCTGATGTTTCCCGGTTATGATTTAACTGCAACATTCAAAAATCTGCAACCTCAAGAAGGATGAAACGGCCCGTCTAAGCCGGCGCCAAGGAGAGAAACAGGCCTGCATGGTTTCCAGTCTCAGATTCCGGGCGATGTCGAGTTCGTAGTCAAACCGAGCGCCGTATTCTGGGGAACATTGTTCTGAGCTATGAACACCACGAGTACAGCAGCATACCCAATGTTGGACGGTTAGCTATACAAACTACAAAAAGCCTCGACCGTCGTAATCGCCTTTACGTACCCTGCTGTCGCCCCCAAGATCTCCGATGCCTTTGCAAGTGTAAAGGCGCACATAAGGAGCGAGAAGGAGGTGATAAACGCAGCTGTAAAGCCAGCCCTCACTCCAGCGCTTTTATTCCCCAGAGATAGCTACAAAATGAGCATAGGTAGTAACAGGAAGGTCAACCCTATGAGCACCGTCGCCGACCTACTGGTGGGCCTAGAATTTATGAGCATAATCTGCGGTTCTCCCCGCACTTCAGCCGGTAAGCTCTTTTTCCAGATGATTTGAAATAATAAAATCGATTAGTGCGATCCGGGCGATATTTCTAATGGCATGGAGATAGAACTTTACCTTCATAAACTGCTCAACCAACCTGTAGTTAAACTTTGAGTCAAAAATCGATCTGCATGGCTCCTTTCTTCGTCTAGATGAATAAGCAGGTCCTTTCCTTGGAAACGAACCTTTATTCTTTGCAAACTAATGGTGTCCATGCATGCATCTGCTTGAAAAAACTTCCCCATTATTCTTCCGAAGGGGGATCGAATTTACGCAGTTGCAGTACGAGCGTCAGGTATTCCACTGCGAGGTCTATTAGAAATCGCCTAGCGTTTGACCTCTTGATAGATAATATAAAATTCTATAGCTAGAGCAGTAATCAGAAAAACTTACTATACTCCTTTAACGCAGACTGTAGCTCATACATTATTATTCTCGTGAGAGTCTAAATCCTTGATACCTAGATCAATGCCATTTTGGAGCTGTTTCTGTCTTCTCTTTGAGCGCGTCCTCGAGATTCGAGACATCGTCTTGCATATATAAAAGTGCTCGAACATTTAAGCTACTGAATCGGCGGAAAAATCGTGGAGTCATTCAACTCATGGTTAATGAAGGCAGCTAGGTTTGGATAGCCCCGACGCGAGCCTTTCCGACATTCAAGGGGGGTGGTGGTAATCTAATTTCAACAAATGGTTAGTACAGGCAACATGAATCGGGCTTAAGGCCGCCCAGATGCTAGGCGGCTTTTATATTTGGAGCATCTGGGAGGCGCATTTTGTTTCTCAGTGCCTGCTTACTTGATGGTTTTCGGGGGAACCTGAAGAATTCGGGTTTGAACTACTAAAGTTTATCGCAGTTGCAGATGTAAATCCTTTTGTGATATCAAGACTTTGTTGTCCTGGCGTTCTACGTGCGGTTTATGGACCTTTAATTAGGCTACCAAGTTCAACTTCAAGCGCGCGGTCGCTTCTTTCTCTCAGTGCGTTTGAATATATTAGATGTTTCCTTCGTGGCGGGCTGTGATTTGTTCGATGTTTTTCTATAAAACATTCAAAATTGCTAGCATATCCAGCCTTGGTTAGAACTGTTGGGATTTTCGAGCAAGAGCCTGCTTGAACGAAGGTAGGAACTAGGATCAATGATAACGCGAACCCTTCTGATGTTTTAAACGAGGTTTGTTTGTTATTCATTGTTCTTTACGCTCCAGACCGAGGCGTACTGTTAGAGGATGATATCTCCGTTTGCTGGATACTGGTGTTGGGATTCACAACACAAACGCGTGTACGACGGAACCGTACATGCATAAACTAGTGGCAATACCAGCTGACCTTAAACTAGTTTTGAGCATGAAACTTCTGAAAGACAAAGTATCCGAACGCGAATTGATCTTTCGTGGTCAAAAAAGACAAACCCTACAAGTAGGTTTACTAGGCATCAAAACAGCCCCTCTTTTGTTCGCAGTAACGAAGAAGCTCGCACACCGAGGAGAGTTAAAGTGGTGAATGACTTATAGAGTTACCATAACTGCTGGTTTCTGAATGTGGCTTTGGTGTAGACTGGAGATGCATAGTACTAGTGTGATGATTAAAGTCATATTACACTGTCACATCCGGCCTTGCATTGTAATCCATAGTAGTTCAGGTTTGGATAGCCTTGACCATTAATATAGAATCTTCCTATACCCAAAGTTGCTTGTGATCTACAACTAGCTCTAAGAATAGATATTGTATTAGAGACGGGCAAACACTCCAATCTAACTGTACGTACTAGAAGTTTAGACCGAAAAAGCGACGGATTTCTATATATAACAAAATTCCATACGAAACAGAAACAATAATACCACAATGAAGTAGCGCTATAGCCGTCATATCATTATTATAGGTGCCGTGGCATTTAATATAAAAAGTTCTAAGAACCTCCAGACCCTACCCGGGCCCGTTTACTTGGTTTACCATAAAAACCACCAGAACAGCCGAATATCCTGCTGTTGCCGCTAATATCTCGCTGGCCGCGCTAGGGTAAATGCCGATATCACAATAAACGCTGCCGTGAAGCCCACCCTAACGCCCACGTTCTTATCATTTAGCGTAAGTTGCAGGACGAGCATTGGCAGTATTAAGAAGACAAGACTGAGAAAAATAACACCCATTTGACTGTTCTTGCGACGGAGCAGTCGCTATAGAAAGATATCTCCTTGTCTGGAGCTACCTCTGTTAGGATTGTTTTCTAATGTTTCAAAGTTTAGTCAACTTGAAGTGAAGCGGGTGAAATTAGAGGTCATTTGTTACTTTTTCCAGAAAGGTGTTTTTATCAACCACGGACTCTGACTTACTAGGCGATCAAGGAGACTTTTTTCGATTATAAATATCGCGATCAAGTCATTCTCCTTCTCTACAAATGCTCGCTCTTCGTTAACGAGGGTTTTCCGGCCATCCAGCCAGTGAAAAAAGGCTCTATCTCTGTGTTTTGGACGCTACTAGCCGTGTTTTCGCATTGTCGCGAATATTTCTAACATTCAACTGCCGGCAAAGCACGTTAATCTCAAAATAAATACATCTTTGCCTGCGTACAACTAAAGATGATAAAATAACATACTATATTCTTTTAATAAAGTCCCGTAGCTGATACATTATCTTTTTTCTTCTCGTCCGAGCCGAATTTCTTTTGCCGAGGCCAAGGTGATTTGTTTCTGCTACTCGTCCTCTTCTTTTAACCGATCCTCGAGAGCGGCAATCTCATCTTGCATGTATGGCAGAGTCCTGACGCTTAATGACCCGAACCGTCGGAAAGAGCATCAAGTGGTTGTTTAGGTCTATGAATGCGGCAAAGCTCTGATAACCTCTGTCCCAGCCCTGCCGCAACCACCGGAGGTTGCTGCTGATTTTCCTGCTGAGGCGGGTAATGGTAAGGTATATTCATCCCTGGCAGCATATTGAACGGCGCCTGGAACTGTAGAGGTGGAGGTGGTGGAATCTATGGGTAGGGTTAGTAACGGTAGCTCTGAGTCAGCGTACCTTGTGGTGTTAAGGTATGCTTACTGGGGGCCAGTGGAGGAGGCATTTTGTTCCGCGGTGCTCCGTTTCGCGTTCCTACAATGTCTGCTCAGGCAGAAGGGACGGAAAAGAAGGGCTCCTGCAAAGTGCAAGCCTTACTTTTCGGAGGATGGAAAGGGCAGCAAATTTGACCTGTGTCAAAGGGCTAGAAAGGGTAAGTTTCCTTTGATGACTGAATCCCACCCCCCTTTTTTCGAAGGGGATCTCTGCGCGGTTTTTAACAACGCGGTGGATGAGCACAAGGAGCGTCTTAGCGAGGCTGTGCTTGATCCTATTCGTCGTTTCTCAATATGCAAGGCATGATTGCATGGCAAACAAAAATCTTCGTGCCGGAAAGAGAGTTTAGAAGCCGACCTTTCTCTCGTACCCAGACTGCCTGCTTGCAATTTTAAAATTATTAAACTTTAATTTTTTTATTATAAAGGATATTAGACTTATTAATTATAGTATTTTTAAACTCTTAAACGTATTTTTAAAAATTTTTAATAATAAGCTTAATATTTAAGAATTTTAAAAATATGTTTAAGTTGTTAATAAGTCTTTTATAATTTTTATCTATAATAAAGTCCTTTTTTTTTTTGATAAAATAATTTTAATATAAATTTTATAAATCTTTTAGTATTAATTAATAGATGTAAAATAAATCTTAAAAGCTTTATCTTAAATAATAATTTATTATTTAATAAAAAAAATAGGTTCAAGGCTTTGAATAACTTGAATATATATTATAATAATTAAATTTTTTTTTGTTTTTAATTTAGCATTGAAAAATTTCTTTATCAGATAGTAAAAATAGAATAATTTTATTCAAAGATTCAATAATAATTATTTTTCTGTATTAAATTTATATTTTTATTACAAGTTGATTTAATAATAGGGAGCTTAGTTATAGTATAGCTATAACTTAAATATAGTTTAGTTGATTTAGTCATAGCCTAATTATAGCTTAATTATAATTTAATTATATTTTATTTATGATTAAAAGCTAAAAATAGTTTAAACTTACTAAGTTAAAAAAAAAAAAACCTTATCCTTTCTTTATATATGTAGAAAATCGGGTAGGGGACCCGCTAGGCGAGCTTTTATATCTTTAGGCCTGCGCCTTTAAAGGTGAGTAATAAGACTATAATAATAATCACGTGTGAACGTGTTCAAGACTTCTACGGTAAATAACAGTATAACAAAACGACGTGTCATGTTAAAATAATAAATAAACAATGTATCATTGCGGCGAGAAGCTGCGATGTATAAAGGCGGGAGGTTGCGCTGGATAAATAATGGTTCTTTGCATTAGCGTCGATGCTTGGTTACGTGTAGTGCTCCTCTCAGGTGCTCCCCCAACAATTGTTGCTCTCCCGTGACTAGTTTGGATATATTAGGAGGATAATATCTGCAATTCCCAGCAACTGATGTTCGGATTGATCAACACAAACGCAATAACAATGAACATTACATCAACTAGTAAAAATGACGAATAATTCACGTTGAGCTACATAATGGATGGTCGAAGCCTGCGCACAAAGTCGGCCCTAGCGTGATAATTCGTAAAAGACAATAGCAGCCAAGAACAGACACTGGAAGTAATTCCCAAGCCTGTAAATAGAGGCCCCACAACCTGTTTTTAATATCAAAAAAATCCTCTTTCGGTTGGGTGAGGAAGGCACTCATACTAGGGAGATGTAAAATTAGTAAGTATAATTGATACGTTGATTAAACTGCTCGTTTTCTAGGTAAGCTAAAGCGCAAAGAGGAGTTGCGTGAATAGCAAGCAAAATGCGCATTGTTGGAGCCCGGCTCTACCTCCCCCTAAAAAGCCTTTTAGGTACATTTGCTATAGGTTCTATCTACACTACCAGTATCCTCAAGCTAACTCCTACACCGTGACCACGATTCAAATCAAGAATAAATGTTGTACTAAGGACGAGTAGGCGCTCAAGCCTAGAGCTATGTATCGGAATATTAAGGCGGAACAAACAGCGGACATCTGAAAATGTATATACAAGAACTAGATGCGAGATCGAGATAATAAAATCGCGGTGAAGTAACCGTCATATCATCATAGGCGCCGTTGAATTCGCCATCGCGGGGTACTGGGAACCCCAGACCCTACCACGGGTCCATTTACTTGGTTGGCCATGAAGACCACCAGAACGCCGAATACCCTGCTGTAGCTGCTAAAATCTCCGCGGGTCTTGCCAGCGTGAAGGCGGACATGAAGAAGGTAAATATGACAATGAAAACCGCCGTGAAAATCGCCCTAACAGCGGCGCTATTATTGCCGAGAACGAGTTGCAGGATCAACATGGGTACAATCAGGAATATTAGACTTAGGGCTACTACGACCCATTTCACAGTCCTACCGACGGAGTGGTCGCTATAAAACGACATCTCCGGGTCCCTCGGTACCCATCCGCCTTCCGGAAAATCCTTCTCCTTGTTGAACATTAGCTTGATTAGCCAGTTGTTCCTGCCGACCCACCGATCTAAAAGACTTTTTTCGCTCGTTGATATTGCGATAAGATCATCTTTTCGTTTTACAAAGCTTGCTCCTCGTCTATAAGTGGACGGCGGCCGTCCAGCCAGTTTTGTAGGCTTTCACGCTGAACTTTCGACGCCAGATTGTGTTTCCGCATTTGTGAAAATGCTTCCAAATAGTCCACTATCGGTTATTTTATATTAGAAATAGGTCCTTTAGAGCTTTTACTAAAAGACAGTGGCGATGTGCCATAAAACTCACCGTAATCTTTTAACTGAGGTTTTAACTCTTCCATTATCTTGATTTTCTCGGGCGAGTCCTCATCCTGTTTGCCGAGATCTATCTTGCTCCACCGCTGCCTTTCGTCTTCGGCCTTTAGTCTCGCCTCTAAAACGGACACCTTTTTTTGCATGTAAAGGAGCGTCCGGACGCTAAGGGAACCGAACCGCCGGAAAAGCATGAGATCGTTATCCATATCCATTAAAGCGGCCATGCCGGATAGCCGATATCCCATCCTTCTCGGAGGTTGGACGGAGGTGGAGGCGGATCTATCGCGAATCATGTCAGCGTTGATGGTTCTGACTCATTGTTACCGCTGGATATGCAAATACCTACTCGGAATGGTGGACGGCATTCTGGTCTTTCGCGTTGTTCAAATTTCGCGTCGGTGCTTCTACCGGAGGATAAGACAACGCGGTTGCCGTTGTAACGCTGGCCGTAAGCCCTTCGATGTTTACTCAAGCCTTGTTTTTCCTTCCTAGACTTCAGGGAGACTGCAAAGTCTAGCAGTAACTCGGGGTACGAAACGTAAGCATGTTTTCGACATTGAAACCTTCCCCTATTTTTACGCAGGAAGGAGGGACTCCCGAGGGTTTATTTAACGCGGCGCCAGGGTGGCTGAGCTCCATCCCATCCGCTATCGATTCGATGCATGATGTAGTGGCAAACTCTCTAGATGTATGTCGGAATAATAACTCCTATTGTCTGCATTCGTTTAGGGAAGGTTCGCGGCAGCGTGCATGCCGGTGGCTTCTCCGCGAGCCTATCATCGCGGATGCGGAAAACTCTGCGGATCCATTTACTGTTTTTGTTCCCTTCTTTACCTGCGCACCTGCGGCAGGCAGTTCGCAGCCTCGTCGGACCATCTGGAGGCAGGAAGGCTTTTCCTTTCCCTTGTATGCCTCATAAATGGCTGCTCCAAAGTCTGCTGGAAACATGGCACACCCCGCTGTTACTCAGATTCCGGAGACCCTCGTTATTTAAATTCCGGAGCCTTAGCTCATATTTTTATTGTTTTTTTCTGCTGTTTCTCCTTCTTCTTTATTTGGAGAAAGAGCTCTATCTATCCTCACAGCCCCCCACTAAACCTGGTTTGAGTGCCTAGGTAACGAGCCAAGTTCGCCTAAGTTTCAAGAAATAGAGGAAGAAAATAAAACCGCCTTTCGTTTCGGCAAATCTTGACATCGCGAACATTTCTGCGGTGGTTTCACAAGGGAATACATAGTTCGTACGATCTAGTAATTTTTTGGGGAAGGCGACGGGACGACACAGCCACCGCTTCAGAAAAAAACGCATATCTGTGTATAATCCGACCAGACGTGACAAAGTCTGAAAGTATGACGGACGATTACAGTAATGAAGATCAAGCGGCCAAGAAGAGATGGTCCGAAGCCGGCAATAAAGTTTCGGAATCTGAACAGGGCCATTGATAAGGTGTCAACTTCAAGAAATGGGCCAAAAAGAATCCCGAGTAAGTCTTTCCAATCCTGTGGCGAATGGATCCGCAATCCATGGGATACATTTTGTCGTAAAGTCACGTTTCGTGGTTCCACTAACTTGGATGTCTTCTAGAGGGAATGCTGCGTTCAACGGCCAGCCAGCGCAAAATCCAAACGGCGGTTTCATCAATAGTACTCAACACCGCAGCAGCAGTGGAACCAGAACGCCGGTGGCCCTCCTCCGGGATTCCAGAACCAGGGCCAGAATAACAATTTCAATCCTGGCCAACCACCACCTCATTTCCCCCACCGGGCAGCCAGTTTCTTCCCCGAATGGCCCCGCAAGGTCCATGACCTTCGGTTCTCCTGGTTATGGCAGTGGCCCTCCCCCCGGTTCCTGGCCAGTCCTCCCCAATGTGCTTCCTCGGATCGATGAGACTCAAACCGCTACGGGTATTAAGCCCGCCTGCAAGTCCGCCCGAGCGTTGGCATAACGGCAGTCTCCCTAGAGCCCTTCACCGCGGCGAAGCTTCACAATGCCCATAATTCATCGGAAGGTGGTGTTCCGCCCCCGCTTGATTTATGCTTGCTTTGTCGTATCAACTATCCCGATATTAGGTAAACATCACATCCGTATCGTCATATATTTCAAGACGCCTGAGACATCCAAGGTCCTGGACTAATGAGAATCTCAGCTCAAGTTCTTATCGTGCGACATGGATATTGCAGTTCGTGTGACAGCCTAATAAATCCCGATAACATTCATTTCTGCCAGCTTGCGTTCAATCCAATCAAAGGTCTGCCTACGTTGCCAGCAGGTGCCTCCTATCCATTTGTAAGGTGCCCAATTTCCCTTTAAGCAGATCAGCGGGGAATTTATTGTGCGAAATCAGGGCTTTCCGTGCTTTATGCAACTCGTGCTAACGGGAAGATTTTTTTATTTGCCAGCTTCAATATTTGCCGCCATGGCTATTGTGCAAACTGTGATAGGATTGTTCCTGATCCCAAAATAGGGACACGTGCTTTAGATGCCTCAGCGCCGGTTTCTAAAAATGTTACGATTTGATTACGCGGAGAGTCTGGGTCTTTTCGCCAATTTATAACGACAGATAGTTTGAAAGTATAACTAATATCGCAATTCCCCGTATTTTTCATACCCTATGCGATCATTTACATTTTGAACCATCGTTAATATATAGACTTTTGGAGGGAGATAGACGCTTTATAGTGTTTTGGTTTTTGGGTATTGTCTACGCTTCCCAATTACCTAATAGCTCTGTGTTTTTTTTTTTTTTTTTTTTTTTTGGATACTGCTCCTAATATTGATCTCCTCCATCCTCCATGTACACATGTTCTTATCTATGGTGGTATTTATTCAAATGCTTCTTTGATACTACTATCCTTGCGTTGATCAATGTGTTCGTTCTCCTAGACCTTGCTATACTACTTATTAATTGAATTATTGATTTTTTTTTTTCCATTCTGGTGAACCCTTCTGGCTACCGATTATATTATCGTGTATAGTAGCACTGGATACCATTTCTCCTCCCAAAAAACAAGCACAAGAGGGAAAATTTGTCTGCTATCCTACTCCTTAGCACCAGCTTCTCGCAGCATTTTAGCTACATTCTCATAACCCCTCTTGACTGCAGATTCCAGCGGGTTCTTATACACGCCGCCTGAATGTTAACGTCCGCCCGTGCTCCAACAAGAGCTTGACCAGATTCTCCCGCCCGTACGAGCGCGGCCTGCAACGCGTGCCATGATAACCTCCGACCGCGTTCACATTCGCTCCCGCATCTAGGAGAAGCTGCACGACTTCCTGTTACCGTACTGAGCCCCCGCTTGCAAAGGGTATCCGTGCATACCCGAGCTTCCGGTGGATTCGCGTCTGCCCCTTGTTGAGGAGCAATTTTACCGCTCCGACCTGTCCGACATCCGCAGCTTCTTGCAGCGGCCGTCCGTACTTGCTATCGCACGTAGCTCCGTAGGCGAAAAGAACGCGAAGACCGCTAACGTTCCAGCCCGCGCAGCACACTCGAGCGCATTGCGAATACCGGCCCGCTTGGACCGTTCGGATCCGCGCCGCGATCGAGAAGAATTTTGAGTATCTCATCATTTTCGTCCCGAACTGACGCGGCAACCTGAAGGGCATTTCGTGCCTGACCATCGCGAGCGTTTATATTTGCGCCGTCGTTGAGCAGCCTCCGCACCTTCTCCGCATCTTTTGCGCGCACGGCTTCGATAAGCGGAGTGCTGCTTAGGTCCATATGTCGAAAGGCCATCAAAGTAATCGTCATCTGAAAAGTCATCGTAGTCCATAGTGTAATCCATTTCGTTGTGGGAATAAGGGAGTTTTTTAAAGAAAAGGTTCCCGTAATCGAAGAATCATTCGAGAAAAAGCGATTACGGTTTTATGTGGTTCGTTTTCTTAACTTTTTAAAAGGAGGGTAACTATGACTGAAATGGATGCAACCCCCTCATTCTATGTACAAGCCAGCCTTGTTCATCTTTTAGCTGAAATGCGTCCACAGCCTTGGGTCCTCCATTACGATCCCATTCAATCCTAGACCGACCCATTTGAGCGTTTTTCCCCACCTCTAAAAGCTCATTATACCCCTGCGGGGATATGGTAGCACATAATCTAATATACATCTTGATAGTAGGCCCAAAATCTCTTGCTCAAGCCAGAAACGCTTTTGATCGTGACGAAGTCAACTCTATACCCTGATATCGACAGACCCAGATGGCTACTAATCATGATAAACGCCGACTTGCTCGTGAATGCAGTATATGTATCCCAGTCCATTCGTGGTATCTGGTATATGAAAATTACTCATCCCATGACCGTTCCATGAGTCTCATCCTATATTTTTCCTGCTTGATCGCAGTTTATGTTAGAGCCTCTTGGTAGTGGTTCTACATAAAAATATAGCGTAGCCTCGAACTTCCATATGTAGAACGGATAAAGTTCGATAGCTTCTATACTTATATTATGGAACCTTAGTAAGAAGGTTCTAGCGATAGAGTTTAATAACAATTTCCTTTTAACTTTACTTGAGCTCGTCCTTCACGCCATTTCTTATTGAACTTCTCATATTTCTACCCTTTCATACCTACATAATATTTTTCTGATACAATCACGGATACCGAACATGAAAGTCCATGAAGCAATGGCATCAGCATCTTCGAGAGAGTACGTGCCTTACGACTCTCACCGCTACTCAATCTCCATACTTCGTCGGAGACACTATCCATCCACACGTCTTGCGATGTAGCCGAGCTGTCAGAACGCCTAAGCGCTATCCAACCACTACCACGTAAAGTATCCGTCGACACCGATTTCCACATCCAGTCGGAGCACATCGCCACTATAGCCAACCCAGCTGGCGATCTCTAGAAGTTTTCACGACCGGCGGGAACAGTAACCAGATCCTTCCAGCATCTATCGAAGCACTAGCCACGAAAAGCCCAAACCGAAAAATATTAGTCCTTGACGGCGCGACAGAGGTGAACGACACGGCTTTTACAGCGTTGTTGAAGCATGCACGTAAGCTAGAGTACCTCGAGATCAACGAACCGCTGCAACCAAGGGGCTTGTGACGGACGAAGCGCTCGTGCTTTTGGATCCACTTACCAGCGACGACGGAGAGACGGTATTACTACCGAATCTGAAGGAGGTGGTACATACTTAACCACCAGTCTGTATCGGATCCAGGTGGTACTGCAGGACTGGTTACATCGGACGGCCTGGATTGGCGATTACGATGGACGGAAATGCGTGGTACGGCGGCAGAATAGTTCGCGGTGCCGTATCAGGTCAGAAGATGGCGTCGGCCGCTGGGGAAGCCGCGACATATGAAGAGATAGAGCTTTTAGAGCAGGTGCTCAATAAGTTTCACGACGCTGATGCTCCTCTGCGTCTCCGAACGCGCCTGCGCCCACAAAAAGGGAGAAAAACTCGGCCGGGAGTTTCTTCGATGGGTACGAGCGAACCTCAACATGTTCCACATAGCAACGCCGCTCAGAGACGTAATGATCGCGCGCGCAGCGCCATATGCGCCATTTAGAACGCCAAAATCTTGCTTTGGAAAGTAGAAATGGCTGGTGGAGGACGTCGACTGCACAGGACTCGTGCACAGTCTCGTAAAGCCTCGCGGTGCCTTTGACGAAGATACGAAATATACATACAGGGGTTTGCATAGCTTTATCAGCGCGGGGAGGTACGGTTACGATGATGATTATGAAGGTTATGACGGTTAGGTATGAGCTCGGCTATGAGGTACTGCAAGTTCTGTAAGGAACCGGAAGAAAGTTGAAGCTCGTCGTAGGCGGAGTGACGATGTGCGAGCTGGTGCAGAGGATCTGGAGGAAGAGGGTGATGGCAGGAGCAAAGGTGCGAACGGCTCTGGGAATCGAAAGCGTCGTCGCTCGGTGAGTATTTGTTCAGAATGGACAGAAAATACCCCGATAGCCTGAAAATGGAGATCGCGCATACATGCGCAGTATGGTCAATGCGCATATAAATAGACTTAGAGCCCTGTTCCTTGGAATGGTTTGAAAGCTAGTGATTTCATAGACATAATAATAACAGAAAACCTTATGTGTACTAAAACAAGCGCCACTAGCATAATATTAACGCGATATTATAAAAAAGTTAAAGCGAAGCAAATAGTAGAAGAACGCGAAATAGGAGGATCTAAACGAAATAAATAAATAAACCATATATCTAATATATATCCAAGTATATAAAAGAACGCGTGAGTTAGATTGTGGTAGGAGGCAGCGGTGTGTCCGAGAGGCGCACCCGTGTGTCTTTCGCAAGAGGCTTTGTCTTCGTCGAGTGGCGGGAAAAGGTCCATCTATGGGACGCTGGGAGCGGACTGAGTGCTGCCAGCTTTGTCGTAGCTGAGCTTTCTTCCCGGAGCAATGTAGGGATAAACGCCGGCGCTTTCTGCCACGTGCTTCTGTGGCTGTTTCATCAGCACGTCTACGGGCACGACCGGCGAACCTATGGAAGCTCGGGCGGGGTTGCTTGCTGTATTCCATGTCGAAGATGGAATCAGGTAGTTCCTGTGTCGGGGGTGTCTTCGGTCTTCTTGTGGTGCCCAAGAATGGCGGGTTGGCCAAGTCTCTCTTCGGAGCGGGTGCGTCGTTCTTGGTGCACCAAGTGATCATCGGGCCGGTTCGGGCCGGTACACCTTGATTAAAGCAGACCATGTGCGAATGAAAGAAGGGGATGCCGATAGATATTTTGCTAGTAGCGTCTACTCGCAAAGAAATATAGCAGATCTCGTAGTGACGCGCGTGCTCTTGTTCTTGAACACCGCGAAAGTTGATCATCTGGCGGCCGGAGATGATGACTTCCTTGCCGTTCATCTTAAATTCGAAGTCTGGCAGCTGCGTGAGATGCCCATAGCGGCGCAGTAAAACGCAAAATGCCAAATGCCGGCATCCCATGAAAGCGGCACCCCCATCCTTGCAATTTCATGAAGTACGAGTTGGCCGCGACTTTGTCACGTTTAGCCATGCAGTCGAAGTATCGATAGAAGCGGTAGGTCCAGACTTTTATCGTTAAAGTCAAATGGTAGCGGCCGCGTCGTCAGTGCTGAGCTTCACCCACTCGTGGCTCCGTCCGCCTTCCTCGCAGGGCATTTTCCAACATCAGCGTAGACTTCCTTTAGTGCGGGTCGTTCCATCTCTACGGGTCAATCTTGAAATTGAGTCGCTGATAAGTCACTGCTGTAAAGCGTTTGCCATAAGGTTTGGCTGTGCTTTCGGTGGATTTCCAGTCATGATACCGTCATGTTGGGCCAGTCGCCAGACACCTAGGCCCAAAACGCCGTCGTGTGGATCCTTATAATTCTCAGTGTACCTGCTGCCCCTTGGAGCATCGTGGTACGTCTATGCAACGCAGGCGAAGGCCTGATTCCAGATGTACGTGCCGCCAACTGCAACGTCCTCCCAAGCAACAGGTCCAGTGTAGGTCTAAAAAGATTCCCAAGAAGCCTTCTACCTCCCATGGGGGTCGTACGTGATACCCTGTGCCACAGCTGCCTTTGAATGTGGATATTCGTAGTACTGGTGTCTTCGGATCCCTGACCAATTTTCTGAACATCAGTATCCTCCTTGTGCACTGTCAGATTGGAAAACACGCAGGTATCCTTAGAAGTGGTGTCGAGGATCAAACTGAACGTTTATGCTGCATTTGAAAGTTGGCGAAGTACCGTGGCACCTCCTTCAAAACGTCTTCAACCTTCTGGTCTTCTAATCGCGGCGGCCGCGGTCGGGTTCCTTTTATCGAGTTGTTCAAAACCACGCTTGCATTCGTGTGAGGCTTGTGAAGGCGAGTTGTGTCTGCCGTTGCCGGTCTTCGATGCCGACGGGTTTACGCATTCGTCCCGACGCTGGCGCCTTTAACGACTGACATGGCTACCAGCTGCCCCAGATTTCGAAGGGCTCCCGCCGTCGGACACCGTAGGTGAACCCGGTTTGCCGGTGAACAGTTCCCTGGGATCGATCTGGGTCAACTCAATCGTGAACGACTTCCCCGCTCCTTTGTGAGCAGCTGTTGCAGTATTAGATTCTCCGGACTTAGCCGCTAGCGGTCTTGACCTTTTTGACCCTTGCCGGTGACGCCACAAGTAGGGTGAGGAAGGGCTACGGAACCGTTGAGGAAATAAGAGGTGGATAGAGCTAGCAGAATTGCTTTCGTGGTCATCAGCATTTGTGACCGGTTTCGTGTAGGTAGGCTAGATTCCGAAAGAAGAGGGCGTTTTAGCTGCTAGATCCCTGTAGCTAAAGCTTACGAAATCTAATTCAAATTGCTAAGAATATAGAGATTTAAGCGATAGAAGTGTCTACACGCTACACGCTGCTACATGTTTCAGATGGTTGCGTTGTCTAGTAGTCAGAGTCGGTTTCTGCAAATCTCGGTAAATTCGTGTGGAAGGGAAAAACTATTATATATTACTATGCCTAAAGCCTTACTAGGAGAAAGGCCCAGTAGACATGGGAATTACACCTCCTATCGGAGCGATATAGAACACTAAAATAAATAGATGGAAAAGCATAAGGCGAAGAACTTGAAAGGAGACCATTATTATCAATATCAAATATTAGGCTCTTAAGGGAGGATCATGCTAACTGAGGTAGTCATTTTACTAGCAGTTTAGTAGTCACCAGTTTAGTAGCGGCGGGGACTTCCTCGCTCGCGAAACCAGCAAGGTTGGAGAGACCAGCGCCGTTGTTGCTAGCTCCAGCAATCTGAGCAGCAGCCTGAGATCAGCGCGGGCGATCGCGCCAGTAGCGGCACCTGAGCGGCACCAGCGATACCACCGCGACCTCCGTTGATGTTTCCGGTAACACGGCCAGAGATACCACCGTTGCCAACGAAGCTTCCGCCGATGCTAGCACCGCCGAAGTTAAAGCTGCCACTGGCGGCACCCTGAGCGGCACCCTGAGTAGCGCCCTGAGCAACGCCCTGCCAAGCAGCACCGGCGGTGCCTGCCCTTCCGACGATTCCAGCTCCGGCATTGCCGCCGATGCTTCCACCGATCCTGCACCAATTCCAGCTCCAGCGTTGCCGCCAATGCTGCCTCGATTCCAGCGCTGCCTCGGATACCGGTCCAGCGTTGCCAGCGAGGCTACCAGCCGCGTTACCGCCAATGCCACCGCCGAGTCCGCCACCGATGATACCTGCGGCATCGCTGATGATGTTACCAGCGGCATTGCCAGCGGCGTTTCGGCGAAGTTACCAGCGGCGTTACCGCCAATGCCGCCACCGCCGATGATACCCGCGGCGTCGCTGACGATGTTTCCAGCCGCATTTCCACCGAAGTTTCCAGCGGCATTAGCCGCAGCATTTCCCGCAATTCCAGCCGCTCCCGCCCTCCTAGCGCCCCGTTACCAGAGCCGCCGTTCAAGAAACCGAGAGCATCAGCAAAGGCATCACCACCGGGAAAGCCACCAGCGCTTCCGGAGCGGGTAAGCTGCCTGGGGTCGACGAATTCAGCCGCGAGACCAGCGACGCCGAGAGTACCCTGAACAGCCGCGAGCGCGGCATCAGCAGTCACGCGACCGGCGTCGGTGACTCCGTCGACGAAAGCGTTAGCTCCATCGCGGACGGCGTCCTCGGCGCCACCGAAGCCGTTGCGCCCGCCGAGGCCGAGGAAGTTGAAGCCGTTGTCGTTGGTGATGGTCTGACCGTTGCCGACGAGGTTGGAGAGGCAGGCGACGAAGGCCTTACCGGCGACGGTAAAGGGAGGCTCGTTGCGCTTAATGCAAGCGAGCTCGTAGGTGGAGATGGGGTACTGGTTGAGGCAGTCGGCGGAGGTGATGGGGAGGGCGTTGACGGAGGCGGTGGAGGCCATGACGAGGGCGACAAGGACGCTCTTGGAGACGGTGGAGGAAGACATTTTAAATTAAGTTGGTTTTTGAAAAAGAGAGAATTGGTTTTGGTTTGTTGAGAGAGTGTTGATTAGAGATTGTGATGATTTGGAAGATTTGTAGTGAGTGTAGTGGATGCTGGAGTAGCTGAAGACTGGAGAGTGATGCTGATGATGTTGAGATGAAAAAGGGCGAGATGAGGTTCCCTTTATAGACGATTCAGAGCTGCCTTTTGGTACCTCCTAAGGTTAGTTATTGCAACGAGTTCCCAACTTCGTCTTTACGATATAGCTCGAGATAGTGAATCTGACAGGCTCGCGATATCATGAAATTGGACTTCTCCACTATCATCCTATAAACATCGCCGGAAGCCGACGTATAGCAATGTCGCGCTGTCAGAAGCGAATATTGCCAACGCACAATGGCGCCCACGATTCCGGGGAACTCCAACATGAAAAAAGCATCGCATAAAGTGATTTTTGGAAAGTTGGAAGTCAATAAACTCGTATCCAGAGCTCGAAAATGCGAGCCAGAGGCTTCTGTCCTGTTAGACAGCTCAAATGTAATTACAATCTGGATCGAGCGAAATAGTCCGCCGCCGGGTATCGCTTCGATAGTTGGTTCGGCATTCCTGACCGGCTTTCGCTGTTGGTAGAAAAGTTGTCTGCGTCAATTAGAACCGGCCATTTATGGACCGATCCGAAAACGTAGACGTACGTCGCACGAGGTTATACTTGTAGGGCTTATCGGCGCACGTCAAGGTTCCCTTATCGGAGTTACATTTTCAAGGAATGTGGAGTCTCTGCCTGACAGCTCATATAATTATAAAATCTAACATTTCTTGCTTTTACATTGCATAAACGAGATGAAGATCTTCTGGAGATGCAGTTGCATAACCATATGCGTCGGGCGATATAGAGGCCTGAGAGTGAAGTTACCTTGAGCTTGGCTCTATCAGTAGAGATCACACTGCCGGAGAGCTACAGCAGATGTTTGACAGAGCTGCGGTCACTCCGGTCTGGAAAGCTCCTCGGTACAATTGAAGCTTCATCTTTAGCTATTTAATAATATCGAATTGAAGCTTTCCGTCGTCCAAGTATATGGCATAAGTCGACAAAATATCTCAGCCCTATAAGGATCCACGGATCTAATACACGTGCAATTTGTGGGAAATGTCCCGGCGGCCCTGCATGCATGCTGCAGGCCAAGACTTTCGAGAATTTCGTGTATTTCTCGCGGTGAGATATTTCCAACATTTTTCGCTAGGCTTCTGGCAGACGCGATATTAAAAGAACCAACATGCAACATATTGCCCGCGCACTGCCTCTCGACAAATAGCGTTAGTGGGATCTCTGTTAATTTATTGCCCTAAGTGACGAGTTAATACAGAATTTCTAATTGCGGAAGACTCACGGTGTTCTTTTTCAACAAACGATTTCATAAATATATTCTGTGTTTGTAATACTGTACATAGCAAATGGGAAGCGGCCGCTTTCTGGCCATGTTAAACGTCATTAAGCCTTCTTCAGCAAGTTAAAAAGTCTCAATCGGCTCAAGCATGAAACTGGAATGGAAAGTTATACTTGTACGTTTAATAACGAAATTTGTCTATATCTTCACAATACTACGTAGAATTATAACGAAGCTCAAGAAGCTTGACAACTCAAAGACGAATAGGAAAAGGCCGGCTTTATATACCCACAACGCATGCCCTAACGTGTTGCAATATCCCTCATAATATGAAAATTAAAGATGTGAGATATGAACGAGCCTGCTTTTGCCCGGGAACTATTGTTCGTCTGAAATTTTTTGGACGGTTACCCCGTCATGCATGATCATTTTTTAACTGTGGGTCACTCTACTGATGGCTCTGTAAAACCTATTGCCAGTGAAGTGTTTTACTAGTATGAATAGCCAAATGTTTGTAATCTCTAATACTATGTATGCACTTAAAACCTTGATGTTATGTGTAATAAACGCGTTTCCCCGATATTTAGTCATAAGGGCATTTTTAGTTTTTTGAGCGTGAAATAAGATGTTTCTCTGCAGTGGTGCGGAGTTATAATATTCCTTAGCCGATGTTGAACGCCTCCGTCTAGAAAAGAGAGAACAGGGGGCGATAATATTAATCAAGTAGTGACGTAAAATAGGAGGATAAAAAAAAGGCAAAAGAAACCCAGAAGTCCCGTCCATATTCAATGCCCGGTGTAATAGTATCTTATTCAAATCCGACCAAAAGCCTTGTTGCGGCTATGTTAGAGCTCCCAATAAGTAAGACATCATGTGTATTTTTTTTGGTTTCAAATACCGTCTTCTTCTGAATCATCTTCCTCACCGAATGTATCTTCCTCCAGCTGAACATCCAGAAGCGGGTGATCGAAATATCTAACCCAGCGGTCGTCTTTTGACTTCAACGTCGTGTCGATACGGTAGCGTAGATTCTCCTTTCCGGAACCGAGCTTGGAGCCGTATATCACCCCATCATCGTACAAAACTTCGAGGGACTCCGTCTCGATGATTAACTTCATGCCGTTCTTATGCAACGGGTCATTCCGGCGGGTGCCAGTGGTGTCCAGTCATCAGCGCCTTTAAGATCTCTCGCAGCCTTGCCTTCAGCGATCTATTCTTGTCGTACCAGAAATTCGCGTCGACGATCGCGAGCTTCGGGCTTACGCTGACCAGGCGCGTGAGTGTGCTCATGAACTGCGCTACGTGCGCTTCACCGGTCCTGTCTCTGTCGAGGGGTTCCATGAAGTTGATGTACCGTAGCACTCTGGGCTGGAGACGGTCTAATTGCGCCGCTAGCATTCCGAGAGACCAGTCGGCACACATGTTAGTCGCTTGTTCCATAAGTTCTGTGGCGCCGCTTCCGCCGCCGCCATAGTGGTGTTGTGTATAGTTAAACCCGACCAGCAGGACTTCCATGTGCGTGATGATGAGCGGGAGCACGGCGCCGTAAAATTCCCGCGCTAAGTCGTCGACTTCTTTCGCCTCCATGCCCATATCCCGCGGACTCTGCGGCAAGCGGAGGAATAGGTGGTAAAGGTTCGCCGCGAGAGGCGTTGCCAGATACTTCAATGTCGCCGGGGAGATCAAGTCGATAGTTACCTCCTCGAGCTCGATTTTTGAGCCCCTGATGGATCTCCACATCTCCTCCCTCTTGGCACTGTCGAGCCAGGAGAAGCTTGATTCGCTGGAGTGCATCTCGGCGGCCAACTTCTTCAGGACGTGAGCTTGCCGAGAGTTGGCTCGGTTCATGAGCTGCCGAGAGACGGAACGGGGTACTGGTCTTGCTTGCGGATGGCGTTGAGTGCCCTGTAGTCAATAACGAGGCGGAGCTGCTTCGGTCTTCCTTGCCCGGGCATGTTTCCGTCGGTGACGAAGAACACGGGGAGGCGAACTCGGAGTTCGAGCGGTGGATAAAACCCCTGGTAAGCTGTTCCTTGAGCCATTGGTCCAATACTCGGAGTTGGTCTTCGGTGAGGTCAATTAGCTTTTGTCGTTTCATGGCCGATCCTTCCTTGATTTCGACTGTACATTGCGGAGCGGAGAGCCAGGAGGTGCTTACTTTCTTCCCGGCGAGTCTCTTCTTCTTCGAGGAGTTCAGAGAGTTCGGCGGGCTGTGACGTTTTTCCTTAGTGTTGGCCTATCGTTTGGGCCGGTCTGCATTGTGATTAGGCGTGAATGCTGGTACTGAGGTTTTTTCTGAATCTGGGAGGAAATGTTGGTGTGATTTTCGCACCAGTTTTCGCACCAGTGTACGCCTTGACAAAAAGATGGTTCCGTTTTAGGCTGTGTTAATGCGGGACATACTGGAGGTTTGACGGCCGAGGAGCTTTCCCGGGATCTTATGATGTACCTAGACCGTAGGGCCCTGTTTAAGATAATTTGGATGAGAAGATAGTAACGAAAGTCTAGCGGAAGGACCAGGTAGATTACTACTTATTCGTTGAAGTATTGAAAGGTTCTATTATTGAGCAAGATCCACGTCAAGTAAAAATCTGTTACCCTGTCTGGCTCTTATTTTGGTGTGTGCCTGCAAGGCTACAACTACGAGAATAACTCAACAAGCCCTCTTCCGCATCCTCAATCCTCCACATCATCCTTCAGATCCATCAACACCTCCGTATTCATCACTCTTCATCACCACGAGAAATTTTTATGTGATCGTTTTAAACAATAGCTGTCCCAATCCATCTCGAACTACTACTACAAAATGGACGTGAGGGACAGCAACAGCCAAGGCAGAGGGAGGGGAAGGAAGCGGGGACTAACATCTGGAAGGCCGGGTAACTCTAAGGGCGTTTCCGGAAATACGAATGCGAAACTAAACGGCAACGGGCCAGTTCCATTACTATCAGCCAGTACTCGGAGAGCAGGTCAGGATGGCGGCCGGGGTAGAAAGGCAAGAATCGAGGCGGTGGCGAAAGCGTTCAGCATAACACGTTCCAACACGGTGACGGCGTGAGCTCAGTTCGGAAAGTCAGCGGGGCAAAATCTCACGGGTAAGCTAAATCTCCTCATTTAGGGCCCCACAGGATGACGAACCAGTAGCTCATGATCAATCACGAGTGTTTATAGCAGGACCCATTCTTCACTCACTTCCCATCAGATCTTTCCGCCGAAAAAATGCTGGAGTTTCTCCAGTCAGCGGTCTTGCAGGTGACGACTGGAGCGGCGTCCCGAGAATCCTTCATCAAGAGTCTCGCCGAGCGAGCGCGGCCTGACAACGGTGCGTCGAATGTCGAGACCGACTTTGCATCATCATACAGCGTCACGCGTCCTATTTTCCGCCCGCATTGTGTACTCTTCCTCCGGCTAGTAGCAGATGAGGCTGTCATGACCTCACTAGTCCTCGAGCAAGCCGTGGGAACGATTTACAATGTTATATACGGTCTCGATGGAAAGAGGGCAATTCGTTCTTTACCATGGTCGCCTCATGCATGGAACATGGGAAGCCGGCGGCAATAGACACCGAGTTTGCGGAGGCGCTGAAATTCGCTTCGAAGGCTCTGGAATACTTGCTCACTGTCAATCAGGGCGCAATAATAAAGAAGAATTTCATTATATCGTGGAAAAGATTGGCTGTTGCTATAAGGAGGAAGATGTCCGTGACAACCGGGACATGCGGACCGCGCACGAACATAATAAGATCAAGGACTTGCTATCCATCGGTGACTCAATTCCATTAAATCAATCCAACGTCCAAGAAGAAAGGGAACGGTCATGTCAAGACGGCTCCAGCCAAGGAGGAAGGTCGTTGATTTCCCAGGCGAACTCTCCGAGCTCGGTCCCGCCATGACAACGACCACGCTATGGTCTCGGATATTTCAATCTTGCGACCGTTTCCGAAATCATCTGCACTGAACGTCCGGACTTCCTTCCGAGCCGCGGTAAGAGTCAGACTCCGCAACACATCAATTCGGCCTTCACGCCTCTTCGACTCACAGTTCCGTCTCTGCGTGAAGACACGTCCGGCTTGGTCCGCGACTCTATTCGCCTAATCTAAGTAATTGGGAGATGATAGCCTGGGAGGAAGGGAACTGGAAAGCCAAAAGGAAGCTTCTGCGTGACGAGAGTCGACGCCAGTGAGGATTTATTCCAACGCAAAAGTCCAGCATCTCCGAAGGGACGGAAGATGGGGATTGGAAGTTGATGTGGAATTTGACCCAACTTCACCGACTGAAGCATTGCCTCCTCCGAAGAGAACACTGGTGGCGGACATCGAGGAATTGCGAGAAGGAGGTGCGGTGGTGGCAATAATGGGTCAACATGAAGACGGGAAGTTCGACATTGTTTTCACCGTCGTCTCGAAACGGAATCTGACTGCTCAAGCGATGGACCGCGATGAGGGTCAAGCACAGGGAGGAGGTTTGCCGAAACCCAAGATCGTCCCAGTCTAGCCGGCGACGCCAGCAGAGCTGCTATCACTCTTCGTCCGGCCAGCCTAAACTCGATGCCAGCAATTCTGTCTTCTCCGTCTGGCAAGCCAGGCGGCTCGTCTTCTCGTCCGGTTTAGATCTTCCGGAGTCCACCAGAATCCACCATGCCATCAGCGCCTGGCTTGTCCCCAGACAACTGAAGGAGTAACCACTGTAGCAAACGAAGCTGCAAACTCAGCGACGGTTATTCACCACCCTCCTATCTCTCAAACAGCACGCTTGACTTGTCGTGCATGATCTCGGCAATCAACGAGGACAATAACGATACTCGCAGCCGCTGTCCTTTTCAATGGGCCACGACCCGCATGTTTTAGCGTCACAGCTGGCTGAGAGAACCATGTTGGATCCCGGCCAGCGTTGCAATGGTTTCCGCTTAAGGCACGAGGTTGCACTCACCAGGGACCCCCCGAACCGGAAAGTCTTTCGTTGGGATTCAGATCGCAAAATGCTTCTTCAGAATAGACACTCCTTTGACATGGGCCCACTTGTTTGCATGTAAGTTTCCTTGCTCAGATGGTTGAAAAATCCTTCACTAATAAAACATAGTTGCTATACGGATCATGCACTAGACCAATTCTTGGAAGAACTGCTGGATCTCGAGTGAAGGATGTTATACGAATCGGTGCTAAGACCTTTTCTGCTCGACTGGAAGCATTGTCTTTAGACAGTGTCAGGAAGTCCACCCCCAAGCTGAAAGCCTTGGTAAGCAAATTAGCCAGCACAGAACATTGCTGGCGGCCTTGGAGGCGCAGATCGGGCCGTCTGTGAGCTCTCTGCCAAAGGCGTGAGACATATTATTGCTTCATACCTAAAGAAGACATACCAGCGAAGTTAACTAGTATTTTATCTTTCAACGGGTGATCCTTTGAGCGACTGGGAGACTGGTGACGGTCCTGGCGACTTATATACCACGCTGGCTCTCGAGGCGTCGAACAGTTACTTCAGGTCGACGTTTGGACGCTGACGCGCTCGAACGGGAGACACTGTTCCAACACTGGCGCGAGCGTGCTCTCACGGAATTTTGCGAAGAGTTTGCGGCTCTCATGCGCGCATTCTCGTCCACGAAACAGCAACTCACGGCAGTCTTCAATCAGTCAGATCCGCAGGTCCTTCAAAATGCTCATGTCTTAGGTATCACCACGATCAATTCGCAAACAATAGCGACCTTCTGCGTGGCATTAAGGCAAAAGTGCTCATTTGTGAGGAAGCTGCTGAGGTCTTGAGTCTCATGTCCTGACCGCGTTGGTGCCATCAGTTCAACATCTAATCCTGATCGGCGATCACCTCCAACTCCGACCAAAAATCTCAAACCTAAAGTTATCCAAGAGCGCGCCCGACCTGGGCAAGGTATAACCTCGACGAATCGCTGTTTGAACGGCTAGCCAACGTGCGACTCACAAGCTCCGGATAACGGAATGCGAGGAAAACGCCGATAAAAGTGACATGTTTCCCATCGCACAGCTAGACCATCAACGGCGCATGCACCCTTCTATCTCAATGCTGATAAGGGATACGTTATACCCATCTGAAGGACCACCCAATACTAGCCTCTATCCGGAAGTTTCTGGGATGAAACATCGGTTGTTCTGGCTGGACCACAAAAACTTCGAAGATGCAAGCGATCCCAACGAGCCCATGCAAAGCAAGACAAACACCTGGGAGGCCGAGATGGTGACCGCGCTCGTAGACACTTGTGCCGAACAGGGATTTATAAGCCTGGCGAGATCGCCGTGTTGACGCCGTATATAGCGCAATTAAGTCTCTTAACTGAAATGTTAGGTGAAGTTGCCGAATTGCTAATCAACGAGAAAGATCTGAGATCTCTACGATTCAGATAAAGAAGCGGGCCTTGAGAGCAGGACAAATCGCGGAAGCGGGAACCAGCAGCGTCGAAAACAAAAGAAAGTTGAGAAAGGACGATTGCTGGACAGAATTAGGATGGCGACCGTTGATAATTTTCAGGTGAGATGAAAAATGAACAACGTGCCTATTTTGATGCGTATCCAAGGCTAAACTGTTGCTGTGGATATCAGGGTGAAGAAGCAACGGTCATCGTGATTTCCCTGTTCGAGCAACGAAAGGAACATTTGTGGTTTCCTCAAGTCTCCAAACAGAATCAACGTTCTACTCAGGCAAGAATCACTCTGTTCTGCCTCTTTCACCGTGACGCTAACACTATTACTTCCAGCCGAGCAAAGCACGGCATGTATATAATCGGCAACGCGCGAACATCCGCACCAGTTTCAATGTGGAAGACCGTGCTTGGATCATGGAGGAGAACAGGAACATTGGCAACAAACTCAACTTCAGTGCTCTCGTCACCCCGATAATCAAGTTTTTGTGAAGTCCCCTGAAGATTTCGCCATCTATTCGCCGGAGGGGGCTGCAACGCAAATTGCGACGACCGCCTAGAATGTGTCATAGCTGTTCTGTCAAATGTCACTCCACAGTCCTTCATAAGCTGGTTCAATGCATGAAGAACTGCCCCAGGCTAGGGAGTGGGCCACGTTGTAAGAAAAATGCAGCGACGATTGCGGCGAGTGTCGAGAAATTATTCCAAACGTCGGGCTTCCTTGCGGGCATACCGTCGCATAGAGTGCGCCAAGCTCAGCGAATCAAGGCCGTCAAGTGCACACCGTGGTCACGAAAACCTTCCCCAGTTGCGGTCATGGCGTCGGTCCGAAGCGATATAAACTCACTTAAATCAGACATGCTTGTGAAAGTCTGCTGCCGTGCGACATAGCTGCCAGCGAACTGTTCAGATTGTAGGAAAATTGGCAGCGACGGCCACGGGAGACCGATCATGGCTCATGCGTGCCAATCTGCGGCCGAGATTTACAATGCTCACACAGTTGTAGTGACACATGTCATCCGGAAGCGCCGGTAAGCCGTGTCGCCGCCCCTGCGAGGTTCGCTGCCACCCAGCAAGTGTCGTAATAAATGCTGTGATCCGTGCGCTCCTGCGCGGAAGCCTGTGGATGGGGCTGCAATCACCGATCCGAGCAGTGTAGCTTGCCCTGCGCCGCTCCGTGCAACATTTTTCCCTGCGATGAGCGGTAGCGAGACGCTATCGTGCGGACACCGATGTCTGTCTGTAAAGTGCCCAAGGAAGAATCTGTCACGAGTGCGGGAAACCGAGCTACTTGAGCGGACAGTGGACTTCTTGACATTTGAGACATACGGGAAACGAACGTAGATGAAACCGTTAATTTTTTACCTGCGCCACTTTACACTAAATCTACCCTAGACGGAGTTATGGGTCTCAGAGAGTACTACAAACTCAAACGGAGGTCGCAGTTACGGGCGAGGCTGTAAAAGGCTGCCCGGAGTGCCGCACCCCGATACGGGATATCGGCAGGTACAACAGAGTTATAAAGACTGCACTGCTGGACGAAGCCACGAGGCGTTTTGTGGGCGCAAGCTAGCTCGTGGTCTGCCGAGATTTTAGATCTGGTCCAAAACTTCGAAGACAAGTTTGGAAGAGGAGAAGAGTTTATTCATATCGCAATGGGCGAAAGGAATACGGAGTACAAAAACGAGGCCGCGGTCAAAGCCGGCTGCGATGCCTACAACGAAGCAGGTCATTCTTTTGAGGGCAATAAAGAATTACGCAAATTTGTTTCCAAGGCGGAACAGCCATTCGGGAAAGTCAACAGTATGATTGCCGCCGCAAGGACGAGGCATGGCCACCAAAATGAAGCCCTCGACGACTCCATGATTCAGACTGGCTTGTATTCAGATGTGCATGCCTTCGCTTCCGGGCAACGTGGTCCATACTTTGGCATATCGATACTATTGCTGGCAATGCTTCGGTGGATAAGCGGTGAGAGATGTTTACGGGATTATATAGACCGCAAGATGGAAAGGTTGATTGGGGCAGAGAAGGTTCAGACTGCATCCAAGAACGCCAAGCTCACGCAGTACTACGTTGAGGCTAGCATGTATCAAGCCTTTTCTCGATCCTACGACTCAACAACACCCGAGAACAAGGGCAAGAGGTAGACGCCAAGGAAGCTTCGATACGCGAGAGGAAAGGCAGCGATTAGACGAGTGCGATGAAATAGCGAATCATCCGGGAACATTAGCACATCTTCGCGATAAGTTAGAGAGCGCAAAGCGACTTTGTAATCGGAGGAACATTTTACAGCACGTTACTACCGAGGAGAAGAGAACGTTTACGTGCGATGGCTGCTGAATTCTGGGTACTGGCCATTGGTATTATTGCCAAAACAATCACCCTGTAAGATACCTTCAATACACCCAAAAGCCGCTGATCTTAATGCGTTCTTGTACCGTTTCTTTTCTCGCCTGTCGGCTACCTTGCTCAAAACTATGAACATCTCAAATGCAAATGCAGAACTGACTTCAATACCATACAGTTACCGTCGGCGAATGTGGGATGCCCATGCAAGAGGCCAGGTGTCCGGAATGTGGCGCCCCGGAGCCACGACCATGTTTCTGTCGCGGGCGTTAGCCTTGCCACAGATACTCGAGGTACTAATCATGGTACTTAGTGGACATAGTTCACTCCTTTTTTTCTTCTTTTTTTTTTTTTTTTTTTTTCCCTGTCCTTTAAAGAAGAATAATGTAAGAGCGCAGAGCGATGTGGACTCGGAGCTGACCGTTATTGCGTTAAATCGTGTTATCTTATTGTACCATTGTTCGCACTACTATATTACCCTTACCATAAGGTTGTCGCAAGAAACCGGGTTGCAGACCATTTTTAAGCTAAACCCTGGTTTGCTAAGGTGCATCCAGGTTGCAAGCCAAAAACATAGCGATAATGTGATGGAGGTAGCCGAATGGAGAGAGAAACAACCGCAATTAGATTGATATTTTCACTTTCATTATATTTTACTCAGCAGAAGAGAAAGAAAAAGGGTAAAGAAAGAAGTAAGATCATAGCTATTGATAAAACGTAGAAAGAACAAGAAATGAAATGTAAATATACCAACACTCAGAGACTATATAATGTTAATATATTAAATATAAACGTTTTTTATAACGAGACTTGCAAGGTGCTAATATATACAAAGCACGGTAACGGCGTAAGTAACGTTCACAGACATCTTAGCCGATATCACGAAAGCTCGGGAGAAGATCGTGAAGAAGTTTTCAGGATTGAGGATTGAAACACCGGCCAGCTGTGTAAAGCCGCACGATAGTATCCCGCGATAGAGCACTTGAAAGCGGAACAGGTCCAAACGTACATACTATGCCATATATGCATAAGAGATCCAAAGCGTCAGACTGATACGAGAGCACTATTAAGTAAAACGGTTAATAAGAGGCGTAAAAGGACCTGCTAAAGCCGTAGTTTAAACGGCTTATATAGATACTATTTATAAGAAAGGCGGAAAAATACTTTACGATAACGCTAACGAAAAAACTATCGCAAGAAAAGAAGAATAAAATAATTAAAATAGATAGCGAATAAGATCTAATATTAATATAATAGAAAATAAACGCGGCACAAGATAATATAAGATAATAGTACTAGAAAAGTTATAAAAGAACGAGCTATCTTGAACCTCGAACCTCGAACCGGACCGAACCCCTCTCCTTCCCTCCTCCTCCCTTCTCTCTCAAAACGAAAACGAAAACATGCAACACGCGGCGCCAGCACGCCCGCGGAACCTCAAGCTGGCCGACGCGCCCACTGAGATACCGCGAGAACATCGCCCGCCGACATGCTCCTCGATTACTTTTCACTTTTCACTTTTCACAGTTAAAGAGCTCTTAACTATTTTTTTAAAGTTAATATATTTACTTTTCTTATTTTTAAATATATTTTATTTCTATACTTCGGTCAGTCAGAATCTGACCTCTAATCCTACTAAGATCGGAATAATAGAGTAAAACGGATTTACTAAAATTTTCTGTTCTATCTCAAGGGATTTTAACTAAGACCTTAGTGTCTCTATTACTAACTTTTTTTAAAAAAAAAAATTTATTTAATTCTCTACTTAGCTACTTTAATTTTATAGTAGTTCTAAACAATATTAACTCATTAATAACCTCGTTTTTTACTATTTAGTTTAAAAGAGACGATCTATAAATATTATAAAACTAAATTATTTTGTTATTTTTTTGATTTATTATTTTATTAGCTCTCGGTAGACGTTTATATAATAGATATATTAAAAGATTTAAAAATACCTTTAAACAAAGATACCTGTATAACTTTAAAGATACCTTTATAGTTTTAAAATGTTTGATGATGATGTTGAGGGTGTTTATAGATTAAAAAAAATTAAATAAATATAAAGAAAATCGAAAAAAAGAAAATTTAAAAAAAAATAAAAAAAATCGAAAAAAAAATTATAACTTTAAAGATACCTTTTAGTTTTAAAATGTGTTTGATGATGAAGTTGAGGGTGGTTATAGATTAAAAAAAATTATAATAAATAAAGAAAATCGAAAAAGAAAATTTAAAAAAAATAAAAAATAAAAAATCGAAAAAAAAAAAATAAAAAATCTTTTTACCTTCATATCGCAAGGCAATGGGAGATCTTGCGACGACAGATCGAGAGGAGCTCCATCCGGAGTATACTCCTGCAATTCCCATCTTCACGCTACCGTTTGCACTGTTAGCTCACCAGCGGAAGCAGGAGACCATTAATATTTTGGGCTCGCATACACAAGCTTACTTCGGTAGCTACAGTCGTCTAGTCTGCCATCAGTTCAACGCAGTCACCTCCCCCGTGCTCTTCGATGCATTTCAATCAACTCTCCGTTCGAATACAACAACGGCAAGAGAGGATGCGAGAGGTTCCTCAATCGACGCTTACTTACGGTTGGGATTTTACGACTACCCGCGCAGGTTACGTTCGAGATCGATATGACGGGGCGGGGCACGGCAGTTCGCAGGGTATACGTTTTCCGGTATTATCGACAGCCTCTGTAACTTGCGGTCGCTTAAGGTCCTAATATCCTGCAAGAGTTACCTTTTCAGCGAGGGATCGTTACGGTGATTTTGCTGGCTGCCAGCGCGCGCGGGGGTCGAGCTGAGTCTGCGCTCATGCGACTCGACGAGTCTGTACTTGACGCCGCGCTCAAGTACGTCGATGGGGTTTGTCACCTGGAAGTGGTGGGCAAGTCTTGGTACCTGGTGCAACGCGTCAGAACAATCGCCGGACTTGCAAACGCTGTCGTTTGTTCGGACCCGGACGAGATTCTAGACTTAGATAATATCTTCCACCGCGTCTCGGACGCTGCGGCACTCGAAATTTACCCGCCGCACCGGGGCGCGATTTCGAGGAGGATATCCAGCAAGCTTATTGGGAAGACTTGGCGCATAGCTTCTACCACGTTAGTCCTGCCTAAGTATCGCCGGAGCTAGAATACCCTCGCGGTCCTTTTCGCGTACGGACCTTTACCGTTGTCTCGAGGTGGAATGAGTCCGAGAAACCAGGAGGAAGCCACGAGGACGTGCGCCGCGTGGTCTTTCGGAGTATCCGCCAGGAATCCAGCCGGAGGGGCTTAAAACTCAGATACTTCCCTTACGGAACCGCTGGATCGATGCGCCGGGAGCGAAGAAAGCTTATTGAGGTTTGCAACGGATGTGATGCGCTGAATCGAAGCGAGCCCCAACCTCCGTAACTTCAAGCTCGTCCTCGTCGCGACGACGGCGGCGACGATGCAGTATTCAGCTCGGAACCTCGCCGGTGTTGTAAAATCACTACCAACGTAGTGCGATCGTAGTAGTAAGTCGAGTACCTCTTCGCAGGACCCCCTGCCCCCTTGACAGCGCAGAGATAAGAATTACTCTCCGGACAAAGGATATTGGTGGCTAGCATTTTACACGAGCTCGGCCACTCGAGATAAGTGAATTGCTATTGTATTAACGATAAAAAGAATCGCTATCGCTCCAAAAGAAAAACTCCCGGTCAAAAGCCTCGTGCCAATAATGATATCGCCTCTATACATATTTTTTTTTTTTTCGTAATGCCCCTCGAAATTTCGAGACGAGTGGTAAGACCTCATTAACATCCATCTCCACTACTTAACCCCCTTGTGCCCCAGCCTTAAAGTTGTCTCGGTGGCTCTATTCAACTTTCCACTCGATATCCCCTTCTTTCAACATCGGGTCCACTTCCTCTCTCCCTTCTTCCCTCCTCTTCACCGCTACTCGACCCGCCGGGAATATACTTCACCACTTCCCACCGAACCATATAAACAAGCTTCCTCCATCCGCGGGAGTACTAGTGTGCACGCCAACCGCCCCTCTCGCTCGTCAACCTCGTGACCATTTCATCGATATTTCCTGGTCGTAGAGAACTAGTTCCCGCAGATTCGGTACTAACTGTTCCGCCTCCTCCCCTCTTTCTTCTTCTCCTCCACCTTTACTCCTCTCCTCACCCTAGCTTCCCCTGCACCGCCCTTTCCCCTCCACCCTCCTCCGTCTTCTCGGTAATAACTACAACCCCCATCACTCACCCTCCCAACACCATTAACGTCCCCGTATCCTAACATAAACCACCCGCACACCCTAATCACACCCATTCGAAGCCCATCGCAACACCGCGCGCCCTCCAAACACAGCACCGTCAAATTCCTACAACTCCCACTTAACCGCCTAAATCCTCGCTGCCAATCCTGCTGGCATCGTACGCTATTATAACCTCAATTCCACCCCTGACGCTTTCTCCGGCGCTTTGTATAGTCGAAACGTCGGAGGGTTTGAGGCCGTACGCGTCGGCGAACACGAGCTTCTTAATCCGTATGCGGGCGGGTAGGACGCGGAGAGGATTTCGAGAGGAAGGGCGTGGCGGCAGTAGGTTGATGACGGGTGCAGGGTGAAGGTTTCGTAGTTGCGGTGGGAGTCGTAGGTCGAGGGTCGATTGGGGTGTAGGTTTGTCGAGGAGGGGAGGAGGAGGGAGCTTGTTGCTGGAGGTCGAGGGTGGGGGAGACGGTTAGGGATGCGATGTCGGGTGGGACGGGGGAGGGCGTTCTTGGCGGGTCTGGCAGGTCGGTATGCCGCGCGCGGGGGATTGAGCTCGAGGAGCTGGGGATGTTGAATCTGCGGCGTAGGCGTAGGTGAGGTCGGATCCGCGGGCGGAGGACTTGGTCCTGGATCCATTGGTGGGGCCTCGAAGCTCCGACTAGCTGGTCTGAATGGAACAGCAGGAAAAAAAAAAAAAAAAAAAAGGTTTTCGACAGAGCTTTCGAGGGTAGTGTAGTTGTTAGTCTCCGTTGATGACAAGGGAGATAGATACCGGAGCAGTTCTGAGTATTTGGAATACCTCGGGAAAAGACCCGGCACAGCCGAACCGGGTTTTGTAATGGTCGCAAAATGATTTGAAAATTGAAAGGCCGGGCCCGCTAGGGGGTCGATTGGAAACTGGAAGCTGAAGTTCTACTACCTTTGCGGAAAGAGCTACGGAAGATAGCTTAGACTCGAGGCTGAGGAAGAGGGGGAGGACGTGAGGAGGAGAGAGTGGTAGTAGTAGTATAGTAGCAGTAGCATAAAATTAAAAGCACAGCAGAAATGATACGCCCCGTGCCCCACAAGACGACGTCGACTGCTGTCCTTATTAAAAAAAAAACCATGCCAGCAGCGAGGTCGACAATGCGAGATAACCGAAGACTTGAGCTCAATTGACAAATCATTATTCCGGTATCTATCTCCAAGCAGAATTCGATACTCAATATCTCCAATTTCAATTGCTGAGGAATTCCGGAACTGTTAAGATAGGGCGAGATATTATTAAAAAAAAAAAAAATAAAAAAATAAAAAAAAACAGCGAGCGTCCTACGTGGACGTTGTATCACGTCAATCTGCCTGAAGTTTGTCACCCACAACTACTATAGGTAGCAATCAGGGCCCTTTTTAATTCTATCCGACTTCACTTTACTACTCCATCCTAGCTTCCTACAAACCGTGGGTATGGGTATATCAATAAGAAAAAACCTCGCGTGGCCATTATCTCCCAGTAGATGCCAAGCGTCGCTATTTTGCAATTCGAACAACACCGTGATCACGCAATTTTGCAGTGTCGTCTCACCGTGCTCAATTCCATCATCATTTTTTTTTTTTTTTCAAAACTCGGGCATGTCAACCGTGAAACACAAGTATCTATCCGGTCTGAAGGTTTATACTAGGGTTCCTGAGATCTACTCCGTTAGATAAAAAAGAAGTCATTTCTAAGTTCTCACTGACTCGCTTCTCTAAATGGATCCCTGGTTTTACCCAGCAAGCTTCCTAAGCACCGCAGAAAAAAAAAAAAACTCGAGGTTTTAGCTAGTGCTAGCATTTTTGTAAGAGCTTCTGTATTTGCTCTCAAAATTTAGACGCTATAGGTAGCCATATTACTAAGCTTTTCCCGGGCAAAAGGGCGGCCGGCCTATTCCTAATTAATGTCTCCATTAGGGCTGGTCGTTACTCGGACTCCGAAGCAGTTTCCCCGTCGCGCCGAGATTGATTACAGTTGGGGACGGGCAGGCACGGTTCTTTTTGATGTGCGCACGAACGAGCACTATTGGCTCGCGGAATCTAATCTTGACTCGCTTGTTCTACGTTGTGCATATATATCTCAGCCAGAAAAAAAGTGTCGTTAGAGAATGTTGAATCTGCACTTCACCTCTCGGAGGCTGTAAGACCATGGGACTGAACAGGAGAGGAGGTGCGGGATTCACTAGCGCTAGGGGGGGTTTTTTTTTTATTGTTTTTTTTTTTTTTTTTTTTTTTTTTAGTTATTTATCACAATAAAATCTCTAGCCGTCACCACGGATTATCTATCTGTTCATTATCATTAGTTTCCGCAGTTTTTATTTCTGCTTATATTTTATTTCTTTTATCGTTTTTTTGGGTATTAATCCTCCTATCACGTAACTCCCAACCCCAACTGCTTAACAATATTACTTCCCAGCCATATCCCCCCCCCCCCACAACCTCACTTTCCTCCTCATCAATATCAAACCTCACCACCTTCACCTCGTCTCCCCGCTAAAATCAAACCCGCTGCCAACCAACTCCTCCCCCCCCCCCCCCAAACAAACAAAACTCGGGATTTCCAACCTTTCTAATTGACTAACAACAGCAGCGACCCGACGTTCACCGTCGTACTTATCCACGGACCCAACGGTACGCCGCCCATGAGCCGCGGGCATCCACATGCGGCGCTCCGTCAGTACTCCGGCGCTGTATAGCTACCGTCGGTTTCGTCGGATCGCAAAAACGACAGGAGTTGCGGATCGTAAGGGACCGCGGAGAGGATGTAATACAAATAGCGCTCCCGCCTCATGAACAGCCTCTGCTCCCATTACGTCGGGAACGTACTCCGACGTATACAGCAGCAGTAAACCCCCCCCCCCCGGGCGAGCCTGAAGAAGCGGTCGGAGAAGTGTATGCGAAGATAGTACGGGTCCCCGACTCCGAAAAGTTCGCTTTTTTTAACTCTATCCTCCTTGATACCGCTCCCTACCTTCTCGGTAATGCGGTGGGGACGGAGCGGAGTAAAGAGAGGAAGTTGCGATGAGTCTAGCTCGGACGGGTCCGGCAGACGTCTACGTGCGTGGTCGATTATTTTATCGGGAGGTTTCGGTCGATTATGCCGGCGGATATGTGAAGAGTGCGATGTGGCAGAGAGAGGAAGGAGGCGTGGATTTTCCGAGGTGGAGGGTTAGGAGGCCGGAGGACGATATGATGTCATTTAAGCGGTGCGATACGAGGCAGAGGGGGAGGAGGGATGCTTATAGGAGAATGCTTGAATATTTGGAGGGGGAGGAGTTCGGAGGAGGGGGGTGGAGGTGGAGGATGGCATTGATGACGGTAAGGTGGAGGAGGTAGAAAAAATGCGTCCAGACTGGGAGGAACTCGGTGCGATGAGCTACAAATTCAAAAGTACTTGATTAGTAGCGATTTTTACCTTTTCCCCCTCGAAAGCAGCCCTTTATATATATGCTCGAAAAGCTCTCGGCTTTTGCATGCTTTGGAATATTATACGTTGACGGGAGCGAAATGCTCACCGCCGCCTTTATCCGCATGGCGGTTTTTAAACCTTTTGGGAACCCGGAAAAAACATTTTCTCCATTCCACCAAACGACTTTCATATACCTCAATGGACGGAAAAAACCGCCCCGTTTCTTAGTAGAAATTTGGATGGGGGGGGGGGGGTGCATTTCAGCTGAAATACGCGGCTCTGCTGCAGATTAATTTTTGTCCGCGGGAACACTGATAGGTTTTGTGCTACCTACCTACCTACTTACCTCGTAGGTCACAGGTTTCTAATGCTACGTATACCTCGCTCGACTGAATCATATCGGGACACGAACTCCTCTCCCTCCCCTCTTCCTACCTTCTCAGAGCCTCATATGGCGGCGCGGCCTAGGAGGCTCTGTGAGCAGAGCGCATGGGTCGGGTTGTGTTGTGTTGGCGGGAGCGAGAGAAGAAGGAGCGGGGGGGGGGGGCAAGAAAAGTACGAAAGAGAGAGGGGATGGAGCAAAGGCGTATATTTAGTCTTCTTGCTATTGTATAAAAGGCAGCAATGTTCCCTTCTCCGACCTTACTATTGTTACCTGGAAGAAGTACTACTTAGTAGAAAAGGCGAGAGAGAAATACAGAATCGATTAATATAAAAATCAAATAAATACTGCGAAAATAGAAAAAAAAAATAAAAAAATAAAAACGATACCTACCAGCTTAACTTTTTTTTTTTAAAAAAAAACTCCAGAACGAAGCGAAGAATCGAAATCTTTGTCCTTCGCCATGTCCGCTCAAACTCTCGAATCGGCCATCCCGCCACACCTCACCGTCCTTCTCCTACTCTCAAATCATCCCTCCCATCCGAGACGTACGAACCGCCGTACCCTTCCTACTCCGCCCGCTTCCCTGAGTCCGCAAAAGATCTCGTCATGGCCGTCATCGGCATCCAATACCAACCCCAACTGCCCTCCCCTTCCTCTTCTCTACCGATCCCTCACCACCCTCAAATCCTTCATGTCCTCCCTACCTCTCCTCCTCCTCCTCGAGCAACCCTTCATTCCATGAACTCGCCTCCTCCACCGACTCTTCCGGCCTCTACAACGTCGCCGTGATCGCTTACTGGCCTCTCCTCCCTTTTCGCAGAGTGGCGTACTGCCTCCGGCTTTCAAGCGTTCTGGGACGGATTAGATAAGCAAGGAGAAGACGATAACGGGTATTACTTGGAAATATTCCACCCGAGCGTAGAACGCTTTGAGACGCTATTCACGGATAAGGACAAGCCGGAGGGGGCGGCGAACATGCGCGGTGGCGTCAGCGGGATGGTCAGGGAGCACGGGTACTGGGCAGCATGAGGGACAGGATACCGGTTTCGCGGGCGGACGCGTTGGAGGGGAGAAAATGGCTCCCAAGGACGATAGCAGCGGGGAGAGGATGGCGGCAACGCCAAGGATGAAAAGAAAAGGGTCAAAGTGTCCGGCAAGAGGAACCTCGCGGTGATCCGCAGCGGCCAAGACATCTCCTCCACTTCCCACGACGAGCGTTCCCTCTACCTTACGACGATGCAGCCCGTCCTACTCGCCGCATGACGTTCTCCGCGACTCCGGAGCAACGGTCGGCTGCTACTGCTGCCGTTTCATGACGGTGCTCGAGGATACGGACAGACGTTCGGACTAGCGTACTTGATAGCCTCGCTAGTCTCGAGAAGTGGAGCAAAGAGCATCCGACGCATCTAGCGATCTTCGGAGGTTTATGAGGTATGCGAAGGAGGTTGGGAGCGGGATGGGTTTAGGCTTGGCACGAGGTCATGGTGCTGGAGGAAGGATGGTGGAGTTCGAGTATGTTGGCGTGAAGGGGAGGGAGGGGATGATGGGGGGTTTGTGAAACTGTTAGCGTATATCGCTGTCGCACGTTTTAGAGAGGAAGAGGGGGGGGGGGGGGGGCAGGTTGGTTTATAACTAGAAGGGTTTGGAGCCGGTAGAAAATGAACAGTATCGGAGGGTGCGCTCGCAGATCTGTAGTTTTGAGTTGAAAATTTAGATCCTTATCGCGCGGATGAAAAAAACAAACAACATTGAGATCTTCTACTGCTATTGCTTAAGCTATATTCATTCTTTTTTCCCTTCTTCGTGTTCAAAAAGAGTACTTCCCGTTGCTGTTGAAGGTATATGTTTGGCAGATTCTAGCGCGGCTGGAGCGCGATGGAAGTCGCTGACGTTTGACGCTGGTGCTGCCGCGTTTCGTTCTGGATATCGTCGATCCGTGCTGCTAAGAGAGGAAAAAAAAAAGAAAGAAAGAAGAAGGGAAGGAAGAGGGGAAATATAAAATAAAATAAAATAAAATAAAATAAAATAAATAAAATAAATAAATAAAATAAAATAAAATAAAATAAAATAAAATAAATAAATAAATAAAATAAAAATAAAATAAAAGAGGTTGAACACCAATAACTCCTCAATCTCAACCATCGCGATAATCATCAAACTTGTCTCCTTTTTTAACCCCCCTCTTTGTTCCCTCCAATGCGTCGTATTCGATACGTATTCGCTTCGTCAACAAAAGGCCGAACAACATCGCGTCGGGTATCCTTTTTCGAAACATCAAAATTCGAAACCTGTTTGATCACGATCCCGGCTTGCTCTCCAGGAATAATATGTATGGGCGACGAACCTTTGTCCGCGCACTAGCGAGAAATGAATGACATGAAACTCACAATGTGGTGGAAGCCTTAGTACCTTTTTTTTTTTTTTTTTTTTTTTTTGAGTTTTGTGCTCTTGCAATTCAGAAATAAATAGTAGGAATATTTCGGTGTGCAAACAACCTGAAGTTTCCATGAAAATCCCGCACGCATATCAGTTGGATAGGAAAGGTGACAAAAGACCGCCTCTAATGGTCAGCCGTCCTGGTTAACTTTATTGTTAGCGGACCTATATATTCTGAATCATCTACCTCTCGGGCCGGCCGAATCACCACGAAACAAACGACCTACGAAGTTATACGCCTTGCTCGAAACATCATTCGGTTTTTTTTTTTTAAAAAAAAGTGCTACGAGCTAGCAAGTACTTCCTCCTGTAACTTATAAGCTATAAACCCGCTAATAACAAGTAAAATAAAAACTTCAATGTCATGTATACTAATTTATAAAAAAAAAAAAAAAAAAAAAAACACGTCAACAGTCGCTAATTTCGGACTTGACTAGATTAGACTAACTAAGTGTAAGTTTTTCCAGCGTTCGTGGGCGAATCGAAAGAGGTCGGCGTCCTAGGCTGTCGATTCCTCGTAATTTGAGCTGGTCGAGCGTGCTGAACTTGTGTTTGTTCTACCGTTGTCTGAATAATGACGCTTTCCTCGGGCCTGTATGTCAGTTGAAGGTACGCAGAGTGGTCCACGGAGGGATGATGAGACGGAGGGCAAAGGATCCTCTCAAGACGCATAGGGCACTTACGTCGTGATAGAGCTTCATCAGGATCTGTCGCAGGCTCTCTGTCGGAAGGCTATCTAATGACTCGTTGATCCAAGTGAAATCTCGCGGGAGTGCAGTGAAGCCTCGTTATTGAGATGTGATCGAGTGACTGGATGATGACAAGTGGCGATGGCTTTTACAGGGAGGAAGTGAATTAGGAACTTGGAGGAGAAAAGAATTCGCTAACTAATAAATAAATAAATAAATAAAAAACTGAATAGAAAAAGTGGAGAAAAAAAAAAAAATCAAAGTACGTGTTGGAACTTGCAAGATCAGACTACTGAGTATTTAGAAAAAACAAGAGGATATCTACTTATAGGAGAATATAGAACGAGACTGAAAAGATGGCTAAGTTGATAAGTCTTCCAGTAAGCTTCGTCGACGTCCTTTCCGAGGTTCAAGCCGCCGTGCGGGAGGTAGATGTGCAGTCCGCGGAGGTTTTTGGCGAGCCTTGACGTTAGGTACGCCCAGGTCTCGAAGTTCGGCAGGTTCATCTTGACCACCTCCAACGCGATTCCGGCGGTTTTAACGTTGTTGATCCACATCTCCTTCCGGAGGTCCTCGTTCAGCGGGTAGAAGATTCCTAAAATCTTGCCTAACACTAGCTCCTTCAGTGACGGGAGCCAGCGGAGTAAAATGAGGCTGAAAGGCGGATGTACCCCGTCGAGGTCCAACTTTCGAGCTTCCGCTGCGCTAAACCGTTTGTACTGATGACACCCGCCAAATATTAATTCCAGGTCAGCGCTTTCCTCCGTATCAGTGATCGACAACATCCGTAAATCCGGCGAACGGCTTATGGCGGCGCGTGCGCGTCACGATCAGATGGCTATCGATGTTCGTCTCATTCGTCTGGATCCGGTGTTGCTGGCGGTATGTCTTCGAAACTTGACCGGGATTCGGGAAATCGACTTAGCAGGAAGGTCGATGACGCCCGAAACTGCCTGCGGTCTCGCTCTCATGATCACACAATCACCGAATCTGCGGAGGATACAATTGATGGACCGGGATGGAGGTTTACATCTGAATGAAACCTTCGCGTTGCTCAACGACACCCCGCTCAACTCCGAAATTGGAACTCGAGAGCGTGCACCCGCTTACTCGCCGACACGTATTGCAAAACTTATAAATTTGAAGCCCTTGACAGTGAATTCCCCGTTGGAGAACGCTTCTACTGGGTGGACATGGCGAAGCGGGAGGTGATGTGGATTTCGATCAAGGACGCGGGCATCGCTTTAGAGGGTATCAGGATAAACCTCATCAGCAACGCAACCGTGCAGTACCTCAAGTCACCTCTCGCCGCAAATCTTTCGCACCTCTGCTTCTCAGTACCACACAGGGCGTGCGACCTGAACATGACGGTCGAAATGTTCAGACGCTGGCTGGCGAGTTCTATACCGCTGCACTCCCGCTCATTATAGAACAGCTCCGGAGCTACACCGTCAAACTGGAAACTCATATGGCCTGCGCGACGAGCAGAAGCCAACAGCGAGGCGGAAGTCAGAGAAGAAGCGGTGGCCATGTGCGCCGCGTGGCCGTTTACCCGGTTGGAAGAGCAGGTTCACGGACGCCAGCTGACGCAGCTTTTCTCGTTTCCTTCGCGGAGTCACTCAATCCTAACAACAACATCCGCATTAACGTCCTTCTGGTCGCCAACGCCTGGCGCGCTTGGTATCGGCTAGTCCCAAGCTCCTCGTTGTACGTATCTCCTTTTGCGCGGAGAAAAGCAAACGCCTTAGGCGAGCCCTAAGGAGGATCATCAAGACGTTCACGGAGTGGAATCCACGACCCGCTACGGTGAAAATGAGGGACGACGTGAACCTCTGGATCGACTGCGTCACTACGGTGCTGAAGTACCTCGACGGGGAAGGGACGGTCGGGTCAAACCTCATATCCGGAAAGGACCGTAGTCAGGGTTCTACTGAAACTGCACTTAAATCCAGCAACGGCCGTTGGACGACGCCCCTTCAGGAGCTCCTGAAGTTGTATAGAGAGGCTGATGTAGCTGGATTACTCGAAGGTGAAGATTCACCGGTAAATGACGAGACCGAATCACGTAGAGGCTCAACTTGAAGGTGGAATTATGTTACTACGATTTTTTTTTAAACACTCCAGCACAACATCTCGCCCTTCCCAGGGTGCGTTGTAATAGTTCGGTTTGAAACTATTTTTGCCTAGCTTTCTATAACTCAGATATCTTTCGTACATGACTTTGTTGCACAGAAGCCATTAGGTACTAAGTACCAAGGAAAGGAAATTCAGTATTATATTCGCATATCAACTTGAAGGAATTATACAAGGCTTCGCTCAACTCGTTTCATCAAAGTCGGCGAAGTATACAAAACATCTCTAGTCATTTCGTGGGCATCCAAGCCTTAAGCATCAGCATCGCGTTGCCGACTCCAATACATCTACGAACTTTATCTCTTGGTGTACGCACTCAGAGTTCTGGACGCTTCCTCCCGGCGCATGTGGGAGGTAAAGAAACTTAACCTTAGCCCCTTAAGTCAAAAAGAAAGACCTCCACGAGAATCTAGTGCTAGGAAGTCGGGCAATTTTTCGTACCTATACCTGCTCTAGATGCCACGATGGCGAATAAATCGGGCCCTGGGTCTCAGACGGGGCGTCTCTTACACCGTACCTTTTTCGAAATATAAGTATGAGCGCTGGGAAGTTTTCCCTTAGTACCATTTTAGTTCATATAAAACGATAGCGGCATCTCCAACAGTTCACTTTTCGACCAACAGTTCATTTTGACATGTCCTCCTTTAGCCATCTGAAACTCCTCCAAATGTTCCCAGAAATACATATATATAAAGGAAGCCAATCATATCAGATATCCTCCTTGAAAACCGTTACACATAAATGTTCCGTTACGCCGCTCTGGAGTTCTCGGTCATTGAATCCCCGTACGACAGGCACGCTGCAAGCATACTTAAACGAGAATGTATAGCGGGAGGGGCGCCGTTAATAAACCCTCTTTTACCTTCTCTTCCCTATGTCTCGTTGAGCTGAAAAAAAAAAAATCTCATACACTGTGTTCACTTAGGGTTCCTACTCAACCGATCTCAAGAGCTTGCGCCAAGTATGCAAGTCGCTTAATGTTGTCGCTTCGAGTGTATTCTTTAAAGAACTGGGCATAGAAAGGGATGGCAGGCCAAGCGACGAGGCATATAAATGATCTGGATTCTTTACCTTTCCAAGCTGCGTATGGCTTCATTTCAACATTAAGCACGACGAAGATATGGATGCCGTAAACAACCAGCCGGAGATGTTCGTGGTATCCATCCTGCCAGCACTCATCCCGATGTTGTCAAACCTCATGGAGCTCCGTGCGCGTTTACGGATCTAGCCGGCAAGCTATCGATCTCGAGTGTTACGTCGCTTTTCAAGCTCCTCTCAGCGCTTGGTGATAGGCTCTCTGTTAATTTGTCAATGCATGTAACCCATGTTGACCGCCTAGGGCAATGTTTGAAGCACCTCTCTGGGCTGAAGGAGCTAGAGCTATCCAGCGCAATTCTCGAGCCGACTCTCGAAACCAAGCTTTCGGTATCGCACGATCACATCGAGCCACCTGACGATGATTACAATTATAAAGTTTCCAAGAATTGCACTATAAATTCCGAAGCTTCTACGATACCCAGCTTCTGGTCTGTCTCGAGGCTCGGCGAGCAACTCGAAAAGCTCAATCTCAACAAAATGACGAGCATGATCCTGATGGAACCCGCCGACTTGGCGCACAGGAAGCAACACGTTTTCAAGACTCTCGATATCATTGCGGCAATAATGAGTAAGGCTCCTAGGCTGGAGAATTTGACTCGGAGCTTGATAGATTAAGATATCAAAACGCTAAAGGCGAGCGGATCGTTTATCGTCTCTGGCATTCCGATCAGGTGTAAACCTTATATACGTTCTGCGATATTTGTAATACAGGACCCCGTGGTTGAATCCCACCGTGAGACATATTTGATAATGGAAGTTCTGAGAGAAAAGTTTGAGACGTGGAAAATCATCGTATATCGGCAAATATAAGCAGTATTCCGGATGAAAGAGAAATCATTCCAAAAGATTCCCCCCCCCCCCCCCCCCAAAAAAAAAAAAAAAAAAAAAAAAACTAAATAAAACAATAAATAATACTTGGCTCGAGTGCGGAAACCCAATCTCTTGAATCATTGGTAAGTGCTTACCACATGCTGGTAATATCACGATGAAAATGCATTGTGGATTTCGCTAGTTGTGTCTATCATAGCTTTCTCGAGAAACTAGGCAGAATATAAATCTATATATCACCCTGCGCGAACCGTAATAATTATATTATCTCAAAGCCTCGCGGCAGCAGGTGGATATGCAACGCTTCGAGCACAGAATTTATGCGCGGCCATAAGCCCTGGGCTTTTTCGGGGCCGAACCTGGTAATCTTTCCGAGGCCCAGCGGAGATCAGACCTCCCATCCAAAGCTTCATGAATTCTAGAACACTGCTAATTGCCCCCGATGATGCCTATTTTGAACACTCACGTCGCGTTATCTATGTGAAGTCCTATGAAACGCACTATTGCTCTAGCATTAGACCCTTATTTTTAGACGATTGTATTTTAACTTGAGATTCGATTCGCCTTATGCAGTCTTGTAACAAGAAGTTACTACTATTGGTCCCTCTGTGGCTAACGACTAGAAGAAAGGAAGATCGAAAAAATTCCGTATGGGTTTCAGAATTAGTGAATTCGAATATCATATATCAAATAGTAGACAAAGGAGCTTCAAGGTTATAAGTACGACCGAACAGGAGATTTTCCACATCATGTGTAATTAATCAACACGATATACTCGAAAGTTTTAGCTCCCTCCATTATTTTCCAATACTTCCACTAGGCTTGTCAAACCTTAGTTTCGTTGATTACTTCTATTGCCAGATAAACTTCATCGTCACAAGATTCAGAAACCCTCATTATTGAGTATCATTTATCTCCGCATTCAATCTCCTAAAGAGAGCGAAGATGTTGAAACCAAGAATGGGCACCATGCTTAGTGATCTGCCGACGGAGATATTACTGAAGCTAATCAGGGAATCCCTCTGGGCGATCGCGACCGCAAAGGTAAGCTCACTTGAGAGCCTGCGTGCTACTAAATACTCTTTTATTCGTCCACCATTTGTTCCCCCCTTCCTATCATCTCAAAAACTAGAAGCCTCATACAGTCTTTACATCTAGAAATCATATACTATCACCCTCAAGAACCTGCGCCAAGTGAACAAAGCCCTTAATGCCGTCGCATCAAGCGTGCTCTTCAAACACTTGAAGATAAGAGTTACCGAGGAAGGCGGATCAAATGTCAAACTCATCCAGGAGTCACTTAACGACGAGGCATACAAACGGTCCGGGTTCTTTACGTTTCCAAGAAATTTGTGGTTCTATTTCGAAATATGTCCTCTTCGCCTGTCACTCGTCAGCTGTACTTGTTTGCGAAATCGATCCTGCCGGTCCTTATTCCGGTGATGACAAACCTCACAACCATCAATGCACAAGTCGTCAACTTCTATGGTATGGGCCGGATCGCGCCTGAATATGTTGACGAATTTTTCCGGTTACTCTCAACGGTCGATGATAAAGTCTCCGTCGATCTAGATGTCAGTATTTGCCAATCCATTAAGGTAGGACATGCCTGAAACGTTTATCCGGGTGACCCGATTGACCTTGGCGGGGGCAATCCTCGACCCAAGCCCAGAGCTTTTACATGACCTCGCCATGGTAATCAAGCGATCTCCCAGGTTGAAGTACCTTGACCTCTTTCACGAAGATATGCGATTCGAAGAACTATTTTCGCTCCTCAACGCGGATGAGATCCCACAGGGGATTCGAGGGCTAAATTTCAACACATCCCAACCGATCTCGAGCGTCGAAAATTGGCGCAAGTTCGAACACAGCAAACTCTCGGAACTGACGTTCGGGTATAATTTCTGGCTAGATTCCGAATTGCGGTCTCAGATGTGGTCGTCAATCCAAGAGGTCGGAATATCTTTATCGAGCCTAGAGATCAACATTCTAGAGGAGCCTAGCCTGAAATACTTGAAATTGGGGCTAGCATCTGGATTGACCACTCTAAAGATCAACTTGCCGCATGGCTTTGTTCACGACCGGCTTAGAAAGGACTCGAGCAACGGCTCAGAGGTCGCTCAGGAATTCTATACCACCGTTCTTCCGGCGATTTCTGGCCAGCTGGAAGAACTTGTCATCGGACTTTCGAGTTCGCACGATTACCGCGAGGTATCAGATGGCACCGAAAAGCCGGAAGGCGTAAATCCCGAAGCTATTGCAATGGCCGGCCTGTGGTCCGTCCAAAAGCTTAGCGAACAGATCGCGAGACTCGATTTCAGTAAAATGAAAACAATGACCCTTATGGAGCCCGTTGACCTTACTGATAGGAAGGAACACGCATTCAAACCCTCGATACCGTCGCTGCTATAATAAACAAAGCCCCAGGGTTCGTAAACCTAACTCTACGCTTTATTCTACTCGATAGTGGCAGTCAGAGCCTGTGTCGAGATCACGTCCAGGCAGGAGAACATGTGGCAGAGTGGGTCTCAAGCAAAAATAAACTCCCAGACGGTGTCAGCCTAAGCGTGTACTGCCAAGGCTCCGATTTGTATGACAGTCGTGAAGGGGCTTCCTTAACGACTGGTGGGGGCGTCGATCCCTGTGGTACGTCTCTCGCTCGAATCGATGGGTTTTGCGCCATTAACAATTTTTGAAATGTCTCCTCGAACTTTTCTTTTCGTCGTGACGGGTTTTCAATATTCTATAAAATGCAGTAAATATCCTGTTGAATTGTATTACTATTAGGGTATTCATAGAGAGGTAGAAATAAAACAAGACTCCAACAGACTCCATACAGGGCAGTTGCTCATGTACCATGTTGTATTGCTTCAGAGCTTCATCGGTCGTATGACTGCGCTGGTAATGGGTAGCCTTCACTGTTCATCATCCGCGTGGTGAGTTGAAATATAGAATAGTATCAAATATGAGTCCTGAGTAAATGATATATCAAAACAAGATAAGAGGTAAGCTTAACGTGTATATCACCCGCACTCAGGTATCGGCATAACCCTATTTATTTCGTGCGGTGCTCAAATACAGAACCTCTGGGGAAAGCGTTCACTGTGAGGGTTTTATGTTGAATGTGAAAGCTTTACTAGGATGAAAATCTGAGACGTGGTAACCCGTCCAAGTCGCCTATCCTGAAAGATATATAATTTCGAACAATATGCTATTCTTGATGCTTCACATGCCATCAATATCATGTTGAAAATTGGCACGTTGTGGATTTCACGATATGTGGCTCCCATGGCGATACGAAGAAATTAGGTAGAATATATGTCACGATATATCGCCTCGCGCGAACGCGCGATAAGTAATATAAAAGGCATCACCGCAATAGTCGGATAATCCTAGCTTCGGATACGGAATTTATGTCAGACGTGACTACCAAGAGATCTTAAGCCCTGGGCGGTAGTCTTTCCGAGGCCGAGTGGAGATCAGACTGCCAAACCTATCGTTAAGAGATTCCATTATTCCGATGATGCCTGTTTTGATATTCACGTCACGCAATCTATGTCAAATCCTATGATGAGTTGTGGTCCGGGTCTTTCAATGGTGAAGTCGGATCGCAGAACGTTCCAGGGCCCAAGATCTCCAAGAAAGCTTGGCTCAACCTTAAACAGCGAACAGCCATGAAGGAGCTCTCGAGTCAATACAAAATTCTGTCGCGTTTCCAAGACGTCGTGCTAGATGATGAGGGATCATTTGCCAGCAACTGTAACAAGACGTCACTACTACCATCAGTAGATCTCACCATCAGTTAGATAATATATTCATGGAGACGGAGATTGGCGGACATTGAAGATAACACCTACGAGAGAGGCGCGTTGTTCATTGGATATATATATGGCATCTATAATCATTTTCTTCAGGCCCAAAACCACGACCCGTCGTGTATTAGAATGTTGCTAGAGTAAATATTTACAGAAGCTCGGTCTTCCCAACCGGAAAAATCGCGAGACATGCGTCTTGGCTATTTGCCGAGTTTCGGTGAAAATAATTATTTATTAGCTTCGCCTCGATATCCCAAACCTAGTTCATTATCAGCAATACACTGCTACTTTCCTTTAATAGAAGATCAAGACGCTTACATCGCAGGACCAGGATACATCACGATTTATAATTTATAAAAAAGGAGTGTGGGTGCTAAAAAGTCTGCAGAAGCTTTTCAATCCTTAGTTCTATTAATTGCCAGATTGAGCGCTTGTCATGACTGCAGAAGGTCAGGGCGATGAGACTATTGGTCAAGATTTAGGGGTCGGGCGGAATGGGTCGGAAAACTGTATAAGTTCACGCCTAATTGGGCCCGACCGTTACCTAACTGCCCTATTAGAACCGGGAAATTCCTTGACAGCGACAAACTAAATAGTTTTTACTGGCTTCTGCATCAGGTGCTTGGAGACGATGGAGTAGCACCATTACGCACATAAAACGGTCAGCGATAGCTAGGATCCAAGAGTGGGTCGAGTAAGATAACGCGAAGGGCACCATGAAATCGTGGTTATAGCAGTGTCAAACTCCCGGAACGATCCCGGTTCTCAGAGTGTCAGACGTGCCTGAAGCCTTACGAGTGGTTCTTCCTTTATCGCCCCAACGCTCTTTTAGTAATCGCTTTTTCTCTTTCGCGGTTGAACGATTCGGTTCGAGTTTCTCCGATTCTCTAAAGATGTTTAGATGCTTATAAAGGTGCCCAAGTTGTGCAGGGGATCAATTTGGAATACATCTCAAACCCTGCACTTGAGGCCGGCGAGGGTCCGGAAAATCGGTCTAAGGCTTGGTTTAAATCATCCGTGACACTGAATGTCATTGGTAGGAGAATACACATCTGGGCCATTGTAGAATAGTAATTGACCGCCTGGACTCATCCTCTTTTTGCATGTTCGCTCTTTAAATCTAGGCCCGGTATGTCTTCCTCCGAAGTAGAACTCCAGCGTAAGATGACAGTCCTGGGTGAGTAAGAAGTGGAGTCAACGATAATCACAGCACCGAACAGAGATTCATTGAAGTTCGCTACTCAAGATGAGTTCATTATCACGATTCTAAGACGTAGAGCTCAAGTATAAAGATAGCTGTTCTTCCATCCGAAGTCTGCATCATTCAAATCATTCATCAACACAAACCAACTATCCACATCTACATACCACTTCCCAATTAACAACAGAATCCAAGGCTATTTCGAGCAAACCAACTTTCTACGTCCAAAATGAAATTCTCCGCCCTCGTTCTCGCTTCCTCTTCGCTGTCGCCTTCGCGGCCCCCGCGGAAGATGCCAGCGCCAACGCCCTCGCCCGCCGCGCTCCTTGCAACCCTGACGACGTTGGTGGGGCTCTCAGCTTGAAGAAGCGTGAGGATGAGAACGACGACGACGCGATCCTCATCGTCGACTCTAGCCTCAACGAGAACCAGATCTTCTCCCGCGCCGACACAGGCACTGCGCCAACTGCGCCCGATCAAACGCGTCAAGGCCGACTACAAAGGCAACTGCCACCCCAACAAGAGCAAGGGCTTCAAGAGCGCCCACAACTGCAAGAAGGACTCCAGCGGAAAAGCTACCTGTGCGTCCAGAACAACGTCGCGACCTGCTATTCCATCAACAGGGCCGTCCAGAACAATTACGAGAACGGAGAGTGCTTCAAATAAATGCTCAGACTACAATATCTGAGGATATCAAAGAGAACACAGTCTCGCCCCCCGGCCAGGTCTTAGTGTAAAGGGCATTATTTTTTTCTCATTTTATAGAATATGTGTATTTTAGATAGATAGCATCCAGTTTCCCAACAATGTAGATTTAAAAACAGATGAAAAGTGACGCTGCCTTTACAAAGCTTGGATACAATGCCTCTTGAAACGTGTTGTACACAACCACCGTGAAAACCAGTGTTAACGTGAAGTTCTCCTCTAATCAGTCAGGGTTATTGGCTCCTCAGCTTTATTCTTTTTTCCAGATTATTCTACGCCTGAACATTTTGGAAGTACTCCACTCAGTTGAAATTTAAAAGTCACCATGAACTTTGTCCGTCCTTTGACCGTCGAAAGCAGCTGCACACGAAACCCTTACCCCAAAAGGTCCATACGAAGATCTTCGAACGCGGGCGTATACAACTGCGGCGGTTCCACTCTTCGTCGTCGACATGGCGGCAGCTGCACCCTTCTGCTGCTATTGGCATGCCAAAGAGGCATGACAAATCTATAGGCATCGAGGTGATGCTTGTATAGCTGAGGAACAAGGAACTTCAGCTAGAGATATCAAGTTCTCAGCTGGAGATGTCAAGGAGATTACGACGACAAGGCTCTGCGAGCCGTCGAGGCAGACTGCATACATTATATCAAGATTGTAGTATCATCAGTTCATTATATAGCATCGTGTATTCCTCAGTTAGTCTAGTTAGTTCTGTAGTCAAATCCACAAGTTCGATCCCATCCTACATTATTAGATATCATACCATACATCTGCGCCAGCACCTTCTATCGTGATCTACCTACTCGTTGCCCTTGGGATAAAGCACGGCATTGGGACCTTTGGTATCGCTGTACGAAGAGATCCGGTTGTATCTCTAAAGTTGACCTCTGTCCGCTGGACCCGAATATCGATCGCTAGCCAGATTCTATCTCGGAAAAGTTGGGGTACCATGGATTGAGGACCATGAGCTCACCCCAGCTTTAGCGAGCTCAACTTACTGCGATAGTTCACGTTGATTACAGTTACCTTTTCCTCCGGACGACGTATAGCAGAATTGAATATAATTTCGGGCCCTTCGCGACGAGCTTAGATAGGGTGTCCATAGCCGTCGGAATCCAAGGCTGCTCCTCGTCGTCGCTAGCACAAGTCATCAGTGTTAACTTGAGTCTCTTCGGATCGATCCTTTCTAGTTGCTCCGATAGCCGTTCTATAGACCAGAGGCTGTTAAGCTGCGCTACCTCAGAGGATTGTAGGCTTTTTTCGACTGCCAGCAACGCTGAGAAAGGTGTATACGTAATGATTCCAAGGTTGGCATTATAAGAGGCAGGGCTTCTCCCAAAGCCTTCTGGAAAACTGGATCATATCGTTAACTGTCCTCGCGGATCCCGTCGGCTTATGCGGAACTTCCAAACTCAAAGTGCGTAAAGTTCCCGCGCAAGTTGTCCCAGATAGTCGAGCATCGTAGTCTCCATGCGTTGCAAACGCAAAGGAGACAAAGGACGTTTCATCGTATGGAGGGAGTTCCATATCTCGGCATTCTTGTTGGGTTCCTTCGTCTGATCTCGGGGCAACTCGCAAGCGTCAGGGTCAACAATAACGGAGAGCCTGGTCAGCGCAGACAGCATGTTGAGACTATGGCAGCTCCATGGAGGTTCAGCACCGACCAACTCGATTCCTTGCAGGCAGCTAGGAGCGCAGTCTGCGGGAATTCGATTGAGTGCATCCTCAAGTTGAAGGCGTCGTATTTCAACCCTTAAATGCTTTGGCTGCGGTGATTGACTTAATTAGACTGGGAAGTTCTTCCTCTCGTAACTATTCCCCACACAATGACAACGATCGCAAACCCCAGATACTATGTAGTACGGTCTTTTCTATACAGTCGAGTCCAAATAGCTCGACAGCGATATAAGCGTGACTACTTTGTGGAGATATGACCGAAAAGAATTTGCTCAGCTTTTGCGAGAAACTCCATTCTACTCCGACTGATACAGCGATCGTCTTCAGCTTTTTCATCCTTGGAAGGGCTTGTCGTAGGCGGTCTCCTTCGACCGTGAGGACTTGTTCCGCATTCCAATCGTCTTTGGTCCTCTCGAATATTCTGGGACGTTTGACCATACCCAGACTATCTGAGCCGGTACTATTGGATTCCGTTAACATTTGGTATGGCCGATTGACTAGTCTGCAGCCAGTAGGTGAGATCGATCACCAGGTCTCGAATAATCTGTGAGACACAACATGGTTAAGGGCCGAATGTATGTATCGTGACGCCTTGAGATCCTCCCGGGGTAACTAGATATAAAAGAATATGTTTTGTTAGAGTATAAGACGCATTCCAAGTGCATCCACCTTCGGCATTGCAGCTAGCCCTAGTGGCACTTAGATATTCTGTGACTTCGAACCATATTCGCTGCGGCAGCCCGCTAATCGTTAATAATTGCGATGCAAGGCTGTCGAATTGAGAACTGATCGATGGCAGAGATTTTCACTCTCCGTAGGAAAACTGCGACAGAGAACTGCAGCGTTAGTGCAAGGCTTGGAAGTGGTTGAAAGGTACCATCAAAGATGCACGAATCAGGTGCTAAGTCAAAGGAAATATTACATATTTGATGATTTCAAACCAGATATCAAGCGGAAGATCGAAGAAATACATTTCGACTCCGGTCTTGCGTGAAGTACTGTGATTGATCTCGGACTGTGCCTGCAGTATAACACAGTGCAAATGAAGTTACAGGAGCCATCTGGGGCGACAAGGCACTAGTGTGTCATTACTTAGAGTTTTAGTGCTAAACCCTGATTGGCAAAGAATGTTTGTCTAGATGACAACACGCCTCCTGTATAAGGCATTCAACGCTGTGGTGTGTGAATATCGATCACAATTTGAAAAGAGGACGGAAAAAAGAAACGACAGGAAAGGGGAAGAGGTGAGGGAGAGATCTTTGTTGCCAAACTTCATATCATCCGTGTCAAAAACACGACCATGCCTCTCGCATTTCGAAACGCGAGTTCAAATTAATCGTCTCTATGTAGTTATAATAATACACACTTTGCTGAGCTATAATTTAATATTATAGGGTTCCTTCGTTATAAAAACCAAGATACTTCGGGTCAAAGCGGAGGTCAGCTAGAAATATATAGTATCAAGTATAATTTATACCCCACACCTTCAGCGCCAGCGAATCAGGCTCATCGCCTTGCTTGGTCCCGGATCAGTGTCCCATACGATTGGTTCACTTAAGGAAATTTCCTCGGCTTTCGCAAGGACAAAACACTTCCGGAGAGAACGGGCCCGGGGTCTTGGCGTAGTTTGGGAGCCCCAAAAGTTGAAGGCACGTGGGCTAATTTTAATTTGTTTTTTGCCTTGTAATAATAATATTAATAGGTGGTTTTTAGGGGACTTTCGCTATTTTCCGAGTGTCGAGTGGGTGTTCACCTCTTGGTAAGCAATTGAAAATCGTACCACGCTAAATGCCCGTTACGGGCCTACTACTGAAAGGATAACCTGCTCGCTTAGAGAAGGAAAAGGGGTTCTCAAGAGTCAAAAGTAAGCCCCCAATATCACACCACCTTTGGCTCTCTTAGTGAGGTCATTATATCCCCATAATTTGCCGCTTTCAGACGAAGGGCGCTCGCGGGCTATGATCAAGCGAATTCCTGGTTCTGAGCGGAGTGGAGAAATATATTTCCCGTTTCAGATATATGCAATTTCCCCGTACAGTCACAAAGGGACGCCCAGTCACGGCACATCCCGGAACCGTATCAGTGCTTCACTGCTTCTGGAGTCGTAAGCACAATCGATAGTAATATCGCTTTGCTCCACATGCCCGATCTTCGAGGGGAAGGGGCCCAAGCCCCCCTCCCGCCGAACAGGCACTTTTATAATTGTGGCCGTTATTCCGTGGATCATCAGTGCCAAGCCGACTACTACTAACGGTATATACCGCGGAATTAACCGAAGATGGAGAAGTCGAGGTAGATGCTCCTCAGGTGAAAATCTTGAAGTTTCATGATCTTCTAGGGTGACGGGGGAAACGGGGAAGGAATTCGTATCGACTTTCACATTTTCTAGGTTCTTTCGTATCTTTGGAAGTCGGTAAGTAGTGGCGATTTAGGTCTCTCCGAGGAGAAACATGATAATCGTGTTCGTGAAAACATGCCCGTTCTATCATATTGTGATGGAAGATGGAATGAAAGATGGACATTTCCAGGGTTCCGGTGATAAGTTCAGCTAATTTGTTTTTGATATATTATAGGCAAATCCAAGTATTAAATTTCCGGCTTATCGATAGCGGTGGAGCGATCGTGGAGGGCAAAGTATCAATATATCGTCGACCCGGTCCAAGCGTCCTTTAAATACCTTTCTTGGACTTGCTGACAACAATACTTTTATTGACTGCCCACGCGGATTATAGCCGTATTCAGAGAAATCCAGACGCCACATCGGCGTCTGCACATGATGGAGTTCCTGAATTTGCGTCATTTGACCGGACTGGACTGTGCACGACAAGGCTTCTTGAGAACCTGCAGACATTGTGGCAGCTATTTTGCTATACATTTTACAACTATAGGGTCGTACGTTTCCTGTGGATGTAGTGGAATATACCCCACTTTTGTTTCAGGGAATTTGGTCCGTAAGTGCTTCTGATTATCAGTAAACAGATAATTCCGTGAAAACAAGAACGGAAGTTCTCTCGGCAAAGGATTCACGACATGGGTAAACGACGGGCGGTCCGGAAAAATTTTTGAGTTCATAAACTACTCCATATTCCCTGACAAACGTTCCGAAGCTTGCTCCGGTTATGGGTCTCTCGCCGTTGTTCAATACCAAACTACGAAGTGGATAAGAAAAAATGGCTTCAAACTCAACCCGTTTACCCACTCAGGCGGAGATTGACGAAGCTGTCGGTCTGGCTTACGCTACCGAAGTCTTCGCTCCATCGTCGTATCACAATATGACCATGATCGCGGTAATCGACAAGTTCGTCGAAGAAAACTTTACGGACTCCATCGCGCCGCTACTTCCGCCGGGCCAACCTCCGCTCGAGACGTTGAAGACTATCCAGGCCGTTTTGCATACGCTTCCTCACAATAGCAATGGGACGTCTCACGCCGTTGCCTACGGTATCGTCACCCTGGTCGCTATCATTTTCGTAGCGACCAGGTGTACATCAGGAAGTATTATACGAAACAAATCAGAGTTGAAGACTGGACTGCGATCGTCGCGATGGTATGTATTACCCAGGCCAGGTTCGGTTTTGTTCTGCTATATCCTTGGAATTCACACTGACGTCCCGGACTGCGATATTAGGCCTTCGTTACCGGTCTCACGGTTTCGAATATGCTTGAAGCTAGTAAGTCTTTGCCCGAGTGATACAGGTTCTAAAATACTCTGCAATCTTTGCTAATGTTTTTTTTTCTTTGCCAAAAGTTCCGCATTTTGGTAAGTTCACGATCGGGCCACGAGTTTACAAATAAAAAAAAAAAAAATAAGTTAACATGGCATCCTGGTAGGCAACGCTGGTTATCACCTTTTGGGATCTATCGGTAAAGCAGGTCGCGTACCTTGATATGGTAAACACTCATTCTAAACTTGTGTCGTGGTCCTTTTTTTTTTTTTTTTGTAACACTGTTCGTTGTTGTTTACTCACCGTGCGATCCTTTTCAGTTATTCCTCCCGAACGAAATTCTCTTCGTCTTATGCCACTGCTTCGTCAAGTTTACCTTCATAACATTCTACTACAGCCTGATACCATCTAAAAAATATCGATGGTGGATAAAGGCTGTAGGGCTATGGATAATTCTCGTCACAACCTATTCTATAGTAGCTGTCCCGCTTGCCTGTAACCCGGTGGACGACTGGAATCACCTCTTGACCGCCAAGTGCTTCAACACCCTGGCGGCCTTCACCGCAAACGGCGTATTCTACATCGCAACAGATGTATATATACTGTAAGTCTTATATTTCTTTTTTCGAATGGTGCTCCCTTATACTAAAATAATCTACGCCCGCTAGTTTGCTTCCGATCCCTGCCGTTATAAACTTCAACTCCGGACTCGCGATAAAATTATCGTTCTCTGCATGTTCGGCGCGGGTGCCTTTATCTGCGCCGTGGGCATCATCAGGCTCTATATGTTGCGCGTCTGGTTAGCCAGCATAGACTTCACCTACGCAGTCAATGCGCATGATCCCTGGGTCTTGTACGCGCCTTTTATTCGTCCCTTCTCTCTTACCAAATATCGTTACTAATGGTTACCAGTGTTGAACTCGACCTAAGTATGATCATCTCGTGCCTCCCCGCGTTATACAAAGCAATTCTCCAGAAACGGGGTGAAGCGATGCTTCCGGCCCGGCTGGAATGGTCACGAGCGGAAACTACGGACAAAAAAAGCGCAGGATGTGGACGCGTGATACTGATATCATCGCCACCGCGGCGAGGATAGAGCTTCCGGAGAGTGTCCCAGTACACTCTGACAACGAACACCACGAAGAGTCTAAGGACCGCATTAGTCTTGAGAATAAGAGCCTAGCAGAAGCTTGAAAACTCGTGAGCAAAGCAGCAAATAAAATGGGTTGCCTATCTATAACGTAAGGCATGTGTCATTGTGTTGTTTGGGTTATAAAGGGTCGTTCTGATTGATTTTTAATAGTGGAGCTAAGCGTTGTGTTCAGTTTTTTTGTAGCGTTGGATGAGTATTAGTTTTGGGTCTTGTTTCGTTTCTCGATGTTACATTCTTGATATCTGTTCTCTACTGGCTTGGAATTATTACCAGTATTCAATATTGTTATTCTTCTCAAACGTCGCTCTTTCGTGGCTTTTGACTCGGATACAGAATATGTACGCTTTACGGCAAATAAATCACAGCAAAAACGCGTTGATGCAGATTGATAATGGTATTCATTTTCTTGAAACCAATACCGGTCTATTCGAAAGGCTTCAGTGACAGGTTGTAAGGTGCCAGGAGTCTCAGTCTCACCCAGAGAGGTAGATTTCAGGGGTTCAACAGAAAAACGCTTGTAGAAACCGTGCCCATCCTCAAATCGGCATTGCCTACGCTCTCATGCCAACTCTACCGTCTCTTGGGGCAAACCTTGCAGCGTCCTTAACAGGCTTCAGTCTAGACTATTGCATTTACAGGATGCTAGTAAGACTGAGTCCAATCTCTATTCGACTTATGAACTCAATATAAAACTGTTCAACTAACCTTGCTTTTTTTCATGGGCCTACACAAACCAGTTACTTCGGTATATCCGTAGACCTAATCATTGAGTCTAAAAACACCTGAATATAAATCCCGCTAAAGTGCACTCGTTCTCAGAAGCATCTCAAGAGGCATTTCTACAGAAATTGTCCCTCCTGGACTACTGCAAACGAGGAATTGTATCAAGAAATAGGTGGAATACTACGGGATGGTGTCGAGGCTAAACGCGCGTAACGATCGTTCTTAAATATATTGTTTCGGTATCTAAGAGAGTAAAAGTAGTAATAAAACAGCTTCCAGGGAGATATACAACCCTTTCGTAAGTGGATAGAGCACCTTGGATTATTCTGGGTCGTTATTTACAGTGCGGCGAGGATAGTGCGAACGGTGCGGCGGCGTAGGGATGCTGTAATTTAAGAAATACGTTTCAGAATCGTGGATATACCAACAAAAGGCCTCAGCTATGAAGGGGGTAGCCAGAAGCCTGTATCAACTGCTCTGATGAGCCTTGGGAGCTGAATAAATATCCAATAGTAAAGCTTGTAGCCTAAGATACTATAATAATTGAATGGATAAATGAATATATACTATATAAGCTATAATACAGGGAAGCCTTGTAGAGCATTTGGGGGTACGGAACAAGGTATGAGGGCTTATAATATAGTAGGCACTATGTTGCATATTCTCAATCCGGCGCAGTGCGGTCTTGAAACGGACCCCTCGTGACTGTTTGCGTATCCTCAATCTGCGCGACCCTAATTCCCGATCCCTCTTAGTTTCCCACTCACGTCGTCTCTTAACATACCGTAATGTCCTGTCTTGATAGATAGAAGCTGTCGAAATACAATACCCGGTGTATCCGCCGCCTTCTCCAAGTCATTAACGGTCAGGACTATTGTAAAGCAATCCAGGTGATCCGAGTCGTTTCTTCCCTCTAGCGGCATACGACGCGAAGTCGACGGCACAAACCTTTCATCACACCACTGACATGTACAAGTGCGGCTCCGTTGACTCCAAATCTACCGTGATGCTCGCAACCTAGAAGAAAAGTATGTTCGGACGCCTCGACGCAATATTGATGATGTTGCCTACTACTTCTTTCAGAACGGGATCTTCAGTCGTGACTGTGTCATTTACTATCAGCCTGAGCCTTTTCATGTTTTTAGCAACATCCCGCCGATGTTTTCGATCATGCTGGACATGTTCCGTAATCTTATAAATTCCGTTCTTTCTCCGATGATCGGGCTATAGTTGTTCCATTCTATTGGGCATTTGTCCGAGTGCACCACTTGAGATTACCAGAGACTTCGGGTAAAACCCGACGCCAAAATCTTCCTGACAATTGTTCGATAGTGACGAAGCTATAGGGATAGATGGCTTGATGGGGAAGAAGCAATAGGAGCGAGCTTAATAGTCTCCCTGAATTAGACGTGACATAATTGAAGAATCCATCCGTAATAGGGTTCCCGGCGACGCTCTGAACGTTCCGCGGGGATGAATGTCTCCTTGGAGTTCAAGCCTTTCTAGCTTCTTGATAGCGCCCCGGGGCACTTTTGACAACACTTCTTCCAAGTCCACCCTGACGCTTCTGCATATTAGGTACTCTAAACTTGCAGAACTGGTTAAAATCCGCGCGAGGTCCACTACGCCTAACTCCGTATTTTGCGGTTCGCTGCTACGCTTCTGTTCCTCGTGGACTATCTTGAGTCGTGTCAGGGTCTGCATCCGTGCTACACGGGAAGCTTTGTCACCGATGAGCCCGTTATCCACGGTCAACGGTAATCTGAGCTTCAAGCTTGTGAAGCAAAGCGCATTTAAGACCAGCCAGATGACGGCGTGAATCGAATCATTCTCGTTATGGTTTTCCCACTTCATATTGGAAAATATCTCCTCACCAGTTCAACTTGTAACTCCCGCACCCGCGATGTCGGCGACGATAACTTTGCGATTTTTCTCGGTAAAATATCCATCGCCAGATCACCCTCCCGCACTCGTCCGTACAGTAATTCAAGGGTATACAGAAATATAATTTCCGCGGGTATTCGAAGATTATCGAGGGCACTCTGGTCACGTTCCTAAGGCACGCCTCCAAAAATACAAGGTCCTTGTTAACCTGACCTGGATGCCACCCGCGATCGAAGATGTCGAGATAAAATCCTTCGCTGAGCATTGGTGAGACGATGCTATGGGATACCGAGTTGACGAGTCGGAGGTTCATCAATTCGCGACTTTCCAACATGCATGCAATCTCTCTCGGCTGACGGTGAGGCTTTGCAAGAAGTTATCCAGGCTAGAAATAGGCTAACTATCTGATACTACGCGGCTCTTGCAGCTTCTTACGAAGCCGTACAGGCAATCTCGAAGACAAGGATCCAGGGCACAGTGAGGTAGAGAGGCATGACAAGAACCGAATTTTCGAACCACTGACAAGCAATGACCGTATATTACTTATAAATAAGACAGACATTTCTAGCATTTATATTGCATTACGAACTATTATCAATCGCGACCCAAGTATTCGATCTTGAGACGAATTCACTAGCATTATCAAAGCGCCAAATATTCTCTAAATATTCGCGGTCCATCCGCAAGCGATGGTCAAGACATAGAGTGATACCATCGCGCATTGTTCCGCTCTCGCTCGGCAAGGTCAAGCTAGTGATCCTCTCCGCCGACTGCACAACCTGTTCCCACATCCACTGCACCGTACCGTAATGATACACCACATACAAAGTCGCACATGTCAGTTTCTCGCTTTTCGCGAGTAGCTTCGACAAAGCCGGTAAGACGTCCAGCACCCATGAAGAATCGTTGTACTCCCTGGCATCGTCGTTGTTCGCCATTAACGTGAGCTTCTTCAAGTTTCCGGCTGTCGTAATGTTCTGGAGGCGTTGACCGTCGGGGCCGATTGACCACAAGCTGCGATGTTTCGTAGAATCAGGCTCCTCATTTCTATTTAATGCCTGAAGGACGGGACAGATGTGTAAGTGCTCAAGAGCGCCGCCGGCGATGAGTTTAGGAAGGCAGCGGGTCCAGAATAAGTCCGAGAGGTCTTTGACCTCTTCAAGCGGCGTTTCGGAGAGGGGACGGGGGGAATACGGAGGATGAGAGTGTTCATGTTGTTACTCAGGTTGGATTCTAGGTACTCGAGCTGGCCGCACAGAAGTGATTAACATCGAGGGTCCGGAGCCTCGCGCCAGGGTCCCGTAAGGACCTCCACATTTCGTCCAAGCTTTCGAGAGACGTCGGGCGCTCATTCTCGATAATTAATTCCTTGAGCGAACCCAGCCTCCGGCCTAGTGAACTCCAAGTTGGATGTATAGTCACAATTTTGAGCGAACGAAGGATAGAATCCTCCCTCACAGACGCGAAAATCTCGTCAGATACAGACTCCGCGTCCACAAAGGCGAGCTTCTCCAGGAGCGGGGATTTCTCTAAACTGGCGCAATGATGTCGTGATACTCCCTGCAAGTCAGCCGCCCTTGCCAGGTGGTATCGAACTCGCGAAGGTTCCCAAAATACTTCACGGCCGAAAACGGCATGGCTGGATTAAATACTGCCGAGGTGGCCACGCCTTCGCCACGATGGCTCACGAGTTTGCCGATTTCGGGCATGATTTCATCTAATCGATCGTTCCACAAGTCCACCATTGGTTCAACATCGCCGGCGACTAAGAATCTTAGGCTCCGCAGATTGGAAAATTGGTCCAGAAGGCCCGGGAGAAAAGAGGTGACAACCTGTGGGCCTCATTCTGATCGCAATCGTTATCCTGACCGGAGAATAACAGGCGTAGGTTGCGGGGATACGTGAAGAATCGTGATTTTCGGTAGAGTTCAAGGCTTGAGGGCGACAGACTGTCTTTAACGCGTTTTAGGTGGGCACCGAGCGAGAGATCAATTTCGATCTCGTGGAAGAGGAGCGCCGACGCGACGCTGTTGAATGCGGAGTTGACGCTGCGAAGGCACTTGAGGCGCTCCGTGTCTCCTTGTTCCTGTAACTGTATGCATTTGAGATTGGCATGAGTTTGGAAGTAGAGGAGGTACTATGCCCCTCGATCGTACGGCGGGGAGGGGTTCGCCGCCACTTACAATACCGAATACCTGTCTCCATAGCTCCGGCGGCATCCCGCCCAGCAGCATGCCGCCGTCAAAAGGCGGCATATCAGTTGTATCAGGGCTATCTGCTGGCTTGAGCAGGATTCCGGCTGTGGGGCTCAGATTGATGTTTTCTATATTTGGTCTGCGTGTTTTTCTTACAATTTGGCATAGAAACCCCTAAAGACCCTCCAATAAGACTGTTCAAAGCGGACAAAAATCAAAACCTAGCACGTTTCCATAGAACGAACAACCTAAATCTGCTAAATTAGTAGAGTTGAATAAGTGAAGAAAAAATTGAAAATATATTATAAAATAAAATCTAGTCCGTCATGACCCCGAAAGCTTAACTACCGGTAATGAGGGATAAAGCTCCGTACTCGGCCGAACCACCACTGAGGAACGGTTATATAAGGTTTTGCTATTGGTGTAATTGTGGTAGAGCGTGGTTTTAAAGGCATCGAATGTTGGTCTTTCGTAGCTTGTATATGGATCTTCCGTCCGCCTATCGTGATATATTGATTATCCGTCCATGGCGGAGATTTTAGGAGACGAAGAATGAATACACAAGGGACTTTATGGAAACGCGAAAGATAAGAACCTCCGGAAGTTAGGCGACCCATGCCCAATCGCGAGGGTAAATTTCCCTGTTCACGTCGGCTGGGAGACGACCCACCGCCAGCCGCCCCTTGAACCCTGCCCCAGAAAGGATCTTCGTACCGAGGTATGCGCTTGCAAGAAACCCTGTACAAGAGTTATTCAATTTGAAAACCAGTTTTGGTAAAAGGGAGACTGTTTTAAGGTCGATCGATTAACGTCGGGAGTTGTAGCAACACTAACAAGCGCCATTTGCCCATTACTTTGGTTAAGGTATTTCTTATTTCTTCTGATGTTTGGGTACAGCTATAGCAAATGTCAAAATCTAATAAAAATAAGGACCAATACTATTTGTTGGTATAGATCTATGATATATTTAATAATATGGGATAAGATCAAATTTATAAATTTAATACAAAACTAGCTAGTTTATTAAAAAAATATATAATATTATATATAATGAATAATAATATTATAATCTTAATAAAATATATATAATTACAACATGGAAAAGGGATGTGCCCTGAATGCCGTGTACAGGTTAAAGTATTTGTCATAGCCTTAATAGCCGACGGGCGGTTTTCTATATCTCTTCTATTATAGTTTACTACAGCGATGAAGAGCCTCACATTCGACCCCTAATATCTCAGAGACATCTGCTTCCCTACCGACTTATTATCAGAAGATTTGACCTCCGAAGACGTTCGCGAGCCGGTGTCCGCCGGTTGTGAACATGGAGGGAAGTTCCGGTAGCCGAATTCGTTGAGACGCTAACGGTTCACTAAGAAAAACGTAACCACGGTTCCACGACGTAATACTTAGGAGAGTAGGCTCCTGAACCGGCTGAATTAATAGGTATCTGTTTAAGGTCTTGGTAACGCACTATTAATTGTGTTTACACTTGCGAAGGAACAACTTGGTACTTTTTTTAAGTAGTTCCTTCGCAGGACTAGACGAAGATCCAGGCAATCAAAGATGAGAGGAAATTGCCGGGATGGAGCTAATGGTAAAGTGTATTTGTACCTGGAGAGAGAGGATAGTGGTCTCAAGTGTATGAAGATATCCTCATGCTTCCTTGTGGCATGTTTCGGTCCCTATTGTCCCTTTGATAGAGTTATGTATGCGTCTGGTACTTGTAGTTGATTCAATAAATATTTGCTTACTGCTTTCGTATACCTTTCTGGCAATATTGTCGCTAGCGTCCGGTCGTATGCTTGCAGATAAAAGATAAGGTTAGAGATGCTTTTTATTATCTTGGTTCGCTCTAGTTCCTTCCAAATATAATTTGAAAATTTATGGTCAAAGTGCCAAAAGCTTACTCACCCTCCAAAAGGACCGTTCAAATGATATAGGGGACTGCAGCTGGCTGATCTACTGTCTAGTTACTCAAGTGGCGATGAAAGGGATAAATACATTTATATTTATCTCTCTCCGCTTCTGAGTATGATAGACTTGGTTGGATACCAGTGACATGTATCTAATTGGGACGTAGAACCTTTTTTCTGCCATTGCTAGCTGTTTCGATACTTTGTCAGGGCATAGTTATAACCAATAAATTAAGTAGTATATGATTCGCGTATGTAGTTATAAAATGGGCAATTAACCTTCGAAGGAAAGAAGCGTTGGAAAAGCTAATAGCCAGCTGCCCCCCTCCGTTCTCAGGGTTTTTGAAGTTGATATTTGGAACGTTGGGGGAATTTCCAGGAAATGTGATTCAGAGATATTTTGAAAAGGAATTTCGGAAGAATTAAGGAATTTTTTGAGTTGGTCGGGGGAGGGTCCCTTTCGCACTCAGTGATTCACGAAGCCTCATATATCACACATCCCAACTACCTTCTTCTATCCATTGAGCGAGGACAGGTGGCCCGGCGGTTAAGGCGACGGAATAGGGGTCCGTTGGGGCAACCCGCACAGGTCCGAATCCTGCCCTGTTCAAACGATTTATTGGGTTTTTTGGGTTCTATATATATATTTTTTTTTTTTTGATTATTATAAAATTCCTCCCGGAAAATACCTGTCACGTGGGCTCCCTTTCGGTCTACCTAGAGAACTACCTAAGTATTTCCCTATCCGGTGTCTTCACTCAAAGGAGGAGTTATTAAGATAGTGTACTGGGCGGGCGTTTATTGATATAAAGTCCTTGGACGTAGTAACGCTGAAGGTAAGCTATTGTTTGTAAGCTGTGTACGGTTATCTTAATAGTATATATTAAATGATAGTTGTATTTATTAGTGGTAATTATTCTTGCTAGTTAAGGGGAATCTTATGTCTTATATGGTTGGCATTGGTTTGCTGGTTCTATATATAAAGGTTGGTATAGGACTTGAAGGTTCGCAGTCTGCGGGACTTGAAGGTCTGAATTAATAGCACTCCCTGGTGCGTGTTAAGCTTCCTGTGCACGCCCGGTTCGTGCTAGTACATTACTGAGGGGATTTTGGTAACAATATCAGGGTGGTTTTTTTTAATATTTTCTGAAGTTTAAATTTCCATTTGATGCGAAATATTAATTTTAAACACAGAAATCCCATTTGGATTGCTGCAGCTGGGCAACTCGTGCCGGCACTATTCTCTGGAAGGAGAAATTGGTACAATTCAGAAGAAAGCTTGGAGCAAAACTACGTGTGAATGAGTACGTTATATCATTGAACCAACATCTCCACAATGCATCACCGCCCCCAGAGGTACGCCCCCAAGCCTACCGCCCCGCCAATTATCGCCCCAGGGAGCGCCCTATCCCCCCTGCCGGCGCGCCGATTGCAGCCCCGACGCCCGCGCCGGCGGCGATGCTGGACAGCATGCCGACCTTCTGCGCCGTCTCCCCGCTCGCGTGGAACACCTCCTTGGCCACGTACTCGCCCGCGTCGCCCGCGAGCCCGCCCGCCACCATGGCCCCCCGACGACAGGCACCGCCCCCGGCGCGGGTAAGTACCAGGGAGGTGGCGCCGTGGCCCGCAGCGCCGGCCACGGTGCCCAGATACTCGAGGGCGACTTCGGCCTCGGCGAAGCCATCGGGTGCGAGAGCACGACCGAGGGCGCCGGTAACGCGACGGCCGTGGTGAAAGTGCGGGAGCCGCGGCTAGCCCCACCTCCACCTCCACCTCCGCCACCGCCGCTGATGTGCGGTGCGGAACTGGTCGGGTTAGGCGCGTGCGGCGTTTCGTGGTGCTCAGATGGGGCGGATGGTAGCGCGTGGCTGCTCGCGGGGGCGTGGCCCGGTCCGGAGTTGTTGGTGTGGCTGGCACTACCTCCGCCTCCACCACCTCCTCCTCCGCCGCCGCCGCTGCTGCTGCCTCCTCCTCCCGCGTGCGGCGCCCCACCACCGCCGTTCCCGCGGGCAGCCTGCGCGTTGACTTCGGCGCGCTCCTTTGCGCTCGTCTGCGTCCCGAGACGACGTCTTTGGCGTCCCGCCAGTCCAGGTGCGTGTTCTCGTGCTGGTACCTCACCGTGTCGCTCGCCGCGACCTGCGCGTCCGCGTGCGACATCCCCTGCCGGCGGTAGGTTGCCACCTTGTCCTCGATCTGCCGCTCCTGCGTGTTGTGCTTCGTGTACGTGGTCGTGCGGCCGTTGTGGTCCGTCACGGTCCCGCTCTCGTTGCCCAGGGTCCGGCTGCTGTTGAGCATCTGCGTGCGGGCCGGGTCGTTCGTCACGCTGTCGTGGAGGCCGGAGTGGACGGTGTCGTGGACCTGGATCGTGTGCCCCACGGCGACGTGCCGCGGCAGGTCCGGGTGCACGGCCCGTACCTGCCGGCGGACGGAGGCCTGCATCGGCTTAGCGAGGCTGCGGGCGGCCTTTGTGGTCGTCGGCGGGCTGGCGGAGAGCGGCGCGCTCTGCCTGGGTCCGGCGTTCGCGACGCCGGCGGGAGGATCCGCGCGTAGCGCGTCGTGCGCCGCTCTCACCCCCGGGTCGTCCCCGATGTCGACGTGCTGGCTCCCGCTGCGGTCTGAGCGGGTGATGGGTTACACCCGGCGTAGATGTAGAGGTTTATGCCGCCGGACATGGACGCCGGGTCCGCGGAGGTCCACGCTCCTACGGTCGTCAGCAGGTACCGCGCACTGTTGTACGAGAGCCCCGTCTCCTCGTCGTACTCCGCACCGCTGTAGCGGTAGAGCTTCGGCGTCTCCAGGTTTACCGACCGGACGCCCTGGTACGAAGTACTCCCGTACGGCGTGTACTCCTCGTAGGAGATCACCTGCGCCTGGTCGTCGACCTCCACGGAGACGGAACCCGTCTGCGTGCGAAGGGGGTAGCGGAAAAGGCGCTGCGGGCCGTCCGTGTCGGAACCTATTGTGCGAGATTCAACGAGGCACACGGTGCCTACGCTCTCGTTGACGTGCAGGACTTCCCGCTCGAGGGACGTGTTACCAGCGCCGTCGAACTTGCGATAGATTTGGAAACCGGGGCGAGGTAGATCCGTTCCTTTGTTTTGCGCGGTGTTTGGCCGGCCGCGGCGAAAGATTCGGTCACCTTTCGGGCTCGAGACCCTGACGCGGCGTAGACGTAATAAGTCGTTTCCGGGGTTCCGGAGTTGACGACCTGACTCGACGATGCGATCAGCTGGTTCTTGTGGTTCCAGGTCAACTTCGGAACCGCAGACATTGACACCATGTTGCCGTTCACGTCGTATTTGTAGGTGTCTGTAGCCGTACGATTGTCGTACCGCTAATCCTGTTGCTCGGTAAAGGTCCACCGAGCTGAGACGCCTCATGATAAGCGTACGTCCGCGTCCAACCAGGGACCGTGGGATCACTGCTATCGTGCTTGACGGACTTGAAGTTGCCCACTTGGTCGTACTCGTACGACTCGGTGTAGTTCGCCATAGCATTACATCCCCCGGCGCGGTGAGGCGTGAGTGAAAGTCCTTGAATTGCGTCGGAGGTGTTGGTGAATTAGGTTTCCCAGCCGTCACAGCTTGTCCACATGTTCACGCCCGTGGCGCTGATGAGTCGGTAGACGGCATCGTACGTGTAGTCGTTGCTCGGCTCGACGATCTGGTTGCGGAAGAAGATCGTCTGCTGCGAGAAGTCCCTGATGTATGTGATATTGCCGACCGGGTCGTAAGTGTAAGCCAAGCTCTGCAGGAGCTCAGTCCCACCGCTGCTGCTGGGTCGAGTGGCGGTTACGGCGGAAATACGATGTGTTAGCGGATCACGCGTGTAAGATGTTGTAACACCGTTTTTGTTCTGGACCGACTGACGTTCGCCACGGACGTCGTATTCGATACTGCTGATGATAACGTCGAACGCGCCGCTGTTCTCGTTTTTGATGTTGGCCTCAACCTTGAAAGCAGACCTGCGGTGTTGTACGTGTATCTTGTGGTGCTGTTGTCTGCGGTTTTGCTGAGCGTGGGCCTATCCATTGCGTCGACGGTGGTGGTGGCTTCGTAGGGGCCTGCGACGTCCAGCTGTTCGTTTGTAGTCCAATCTAGCGTTCGCCTGTATTCAACTGCTATTTTCCTCTGTGATGTGACTAGATTCCCTTTGAAGTCATATTTCACATTCGTCAGCATCCCAGCCTGGTCCCAGACGGCGTAAGCCCGACCACGTAGATTCTGCTGCTGCGTGAATGCAACGCCTAGAGCGCTATCGTCTCCATATTGCGTCTTCGTCTCCAAGAGGTCAGCGGTATCGCCAGGTCGTAGAACGTACACGCCGATGGGCCGTCTCAGCGCGTCATAGTAGGTTTTGACTCGGTTCCCAACTGCATCCCAGGATAGTAGCACGTTCGACGTCGCATCGCAAAGCGTCCAACCCTCACCGGCTTCCATGCTCGCCTGCCGTATTCGTGTTCCAATGACGTTGTAATCGTATTTGATCACGGTCCTGCCTATGGAATCCGTGATGTCCCGCTGCGAGCCATCGATGTTCAACGTTACCCGAGTCTCAAACTCCCCTCGGTGCCATTATTGGCGACAGTCAAGAAAGTCCTACCTCGCGCGTCGAAATGCATCAATGTCGGTGTCCCGGCGTGCTGTGCCGCTTTGTCCGCAGCATCTGCCGCCTTGCCGCCGATTCCCTTCATAGTATCACTCCATGTCGGCGAGTAGTCGCTCGACGAGAGTAATTTGAAAAGGTATCCGTAATCAGGGTCTTGGTCCGCTGAGGTGGAAACGGTATCGTTTGCATCCCAGGTCTCTTGCTTCCACGAATCAAAGACCACTTTTCCCAAGAGTGATCAGGGTGCAACGTCGCGACGAGCCTGGATGCCGAATCGTAAAAGAAGGTGGCGCTGACCCCGCTGATTTTTTGATCTTTGAACTCGTGAGAGGTGTCGAAAAAGGGCTCGTACTGCCGGAACGTGAGGCCCTTGTTATTGTAGACGTTCCACCCGCTCCCGACCACGCGCGATCGGGCGTCTCCGCGTCGCCTTGGACTTTCCGCTGTAGCTCCCGGCCTACGCCATCCGTGTAGGAAAAAGAGACCTGTAAATTGGACTTTGATTGCGACGGGAGATCTGAGACGTGGGTCTCCCTTGATATAGTCGACGAGTACGTGGGCCACTTTTTCGTGGTATCGGCACGATTGTTGTAGTATCGATTAGGATCATAGATCATCCGCGTCGTCGCATTACCAAGCAAAGTCGCAGTGGCATCACCTTTGGGATTAGCAAAGTATTGATCCAACAGTGACTGAGGCGGGTGCGGATCGAAGCCGTCTAAGCTGTCCCTTCCGCAGTGGTTTTGCCATACACCGCGGTCCCGACCACGATCCCGAGCGCATCAGTCGCAATTTGATTATGATTGCCGTTAACGTCCGTAACGCGGTACGGTTGGCAGAGGCGGTAGTCATTATCGGAGTTGATGGTGCTGTTTGCAGCATCGGTAGATTGGACCTTGAGCAGGTTGTCGGCGTCGTACCGGGTCGTGCTCTTATCTCCGAACGGTGTCGTGACGGAACGGGGACGGTAGAAGCTAATCCGAGCGGTTGCCAGCTCAACCGCTGACGTTACCGTTGGGTCTTCGTGGAAGAACTGCCGGCCAGAAGGCGCCCACCAATTTCCGTCGCCGTCGAGGTCTTTGTAGCCGCCTTGGCCTTGTCCCGTTCCGCCGAGGGTGGTGTTTGGGTCTGAGATGAGCTGCTCTGCAGGCCCAGTACCCGCAGTTTGTCGTTTGAAGATGTTGGTCAACATTCCTGTTGTAAATACAAGTTGGTAAGATTCCCCCAGAAAGTTCATCGTGTCAGTATGACCAATAGGTAGGAATTGAGATAGATCGTTTGAGCGGTACAAGGTACGGAATCTATGGATGAGTCGTTTCTGCTTCAGAGAAACGTCCATGGTGTCTTCAAATGGCACGTCCTGGAGAGACGACAGAAATCCAAAGTTGTTGTCGGTAAATTCCTTCATCTTGAAGTACGGTGCGCTGACTGGAGTTAGGCCCGTGATCTCGAAGCTCCGGGTTTCGCAATTTACGCCAAGCAAATAGTCATCGTCAATGTCAATACTTTTTGTCATATCATTCTCGTATACTCGATTGACAATTGAGACTGCTTTATACGATCCGCGGGAGCAAGCGTCACGTCTTCAATTGCTCGGCCCAGCGAAATAGCAATCGATTTCAACACGTTTCCATATTCGTCGTATTGCAAGTTGAAGGTCTGGCTTCGCCTGGATCAGCAACGATTCTTTCGTACGTCTCTGATCGGCCCCCGCTGCTCAACAATTGCATCGAGGCGTTGACATTCCCAGCAGCCTTGGGTTGAATCAATTTGATGGAGTACATCGACTGCGATACGAATACGGAAGCAATGCCTTATCTGAGCCGTCGTCAGCGTAGGTCTCCTGTCGTAAAGCCGCACCTTTCAACGCTCGAACTGCTTCCGCTGCGTCCTCTGGGAGATATTTAGGTCATATTCCGGCATCTCGATCAACGTCGCCAGATATGTATCAAAGCTTGAACCTTCTGTCGGGCATCAAAGAAATCTTTAGCAAATCTCTGGATCAACGAGTGGTAGTTATCGTCTACTTCAATTCCGGTATGGTACCATGATTTCGTGTGCACCGGCGGAAGAGGATCGAGAGATTGCTGGCGGTTCCCGAGGAAACTTCATCGGCGTCCCATTTCTCCACAAAAGCGAACCACAAAACTCCCTCTCTACCCCGTTGAAGCATCCGTGGTGATACGCGTACCGCGATACGTAAGTTGAATCGCTTAAGTGGTCTATCAATGTTGATTTTGACACGCATTGAACAACCATTGGCAGCTTTGTTGCCCACGGCTTGCCCGATCGCAGATCGTCCATGTAGTACGCTGTTGAAGGGCAGTACTCAATTTGTGTCTCGCCTCCGGTATTGTTTCGTGCGAGCGTGAGGAGGTGTGGCTTCATACCGCCAGCCATGAGATCTACGTATCGGATACGCAGTTCGGAAGCACCGTGCTCGGACCAAACGATACATGCCGTACCTTTACCGAGCAGGTCAATGACCGTGACGGAGGTGAGATACTCAAAAGTGAGACCGGCGATGGTTTGAAGATCACTCCAACCATTGCCGGATTGATTCAGGAACACGCTCACACCGCCCAGGCCAAGGTACAATATATCTGTCGTACCGGAACCGTCGATATCCGCCATCCTTAATCGGTCGGGATTATATTCGTTCTCGCAGGGTGTAAACTGCGGTGAGTTGGTCATCTCGACAGCGTCTCCAAACCTGCCGTATCCAAGATTAGGATAGTACAAACTTGCCCGTTGGATATCCGGACGAGGTCAGGAAGTCCATCGCCAGACATATCGGCGATATGTAGTGTAGTCGCCCATGGGAAAATATGGCGCGAGGATGTTGAGAGTAGTAGTCGCTGCCGTCCACTCCCCAAGGCACACGTATCGAGGACGGGTTCTCGAACCCATCCGCTCCGTTTGAACGGTAAAACGTTAAGGTATCTAGACTAAAGACGATCACGTCCACCAAGCCATCGCCTGTAACATCGAGGAACTTCACATCGGGGCTATCGAAGTTTAATCGGGCATTCCTTTCAGCAAGTGGAAAGGCTCCCAGCCATCTGATGCCTTCCGAGCGTAGAATCCTGCCTCGGGATGCATTTGAAGCGCGTCAAGGAATCCATTTCCATCAATGTCCATTAGCGTAGTGTCTTTTACTGATACCCCGAGGGTTTGCTTGATAAAGGAGTAAGCGGACCAAGTTCAGCGAGATTGCTCGAGCTAGAGGAACCCGAGCTCCTGGTAAGCGATGGACTCATATTCCGCTTGTAGTACCAGTGCCAGCCGGCTTCGCACAATACTCCAGAGATACCTTCTCCATCCATATCAATCCAGCGGTATTCCCTGCCGTCGACGATGCCGGGCAGATTTCTAAGCTGTGAGAATCCAGTTCTTTCGCTCCCAAGTCCGCTAATGTCGCGGGGTCTGGTGCCCTGCTGTACTCGAGCTCGAGGGGCGGAAGAGACCGCTGAATAAACTTTGCACCCTTTGAACAAACCCTGAGGTAACCACGCTGGTGAGAAACGTTGCTACTGGAGATTCGTCATATTGGAACTCTACGGAGCTGACGAGATAATCGGCGATTCCAAGCTCGGCTTTGAAATGATGAAACATCAAAACCCTTCTACAGAGACGATAGGTCCTGACCTCAAAGCCAGCTCGGTAAACAGAGAATGGATCTTCGCGAACCGGCGGGTTGATCGTAGGTGATACTTGAGGGTTAAGGGCATCGTGGTCGCCGTAATCAAAGACGACCTCGAACATCCACATATTTTCGTCCCATGTGAATCGGGCAACGTGTGCGGATCAAAAGATGTCCAGTTGGCATCGCGGTTTGGCGATCTGTTTCCATACCTTATGGACTTGAGGTACCTGTTCGACTTTAGAGCCGTTGGTGTCCGATTTACTTCGGACGAAGACGTCATGTCGATTCCTACGCCGTTGTCTTCCTGATAGGTGTAGATGGCCGCGTTGCCGATGGTATCAAAGGTGTCGCTGATGAGCCAGGAAAATATACGGCGCACAACCGTGCCGTCTCCTTGGTCCTCATCCGAGCAGATCTGAGAATTTGCTGTTCTCCAAATGTCATTGTGACGTTATCGCGAGATATGGTCCGCCAGAAAATGTCCGAATGATCAATCGCGTTGGTCCACTTTTCGATTCGGCGAAAAGATCCTTCGATTCGAGGTCGGTATCGCTTGATGTTGTATTGACCTCGTGGCGTTGGAGCTGGAACTCGCCATCCTGAAGCCGTCTGCTCGAGGACCGGCACCAAATCTTCCTCACCAGCGAAAATGAAAACGTCCTCCAGGCCGTCTTCCAAATACCGTGGCAGCCCCTTATCGGTCTTCCTAGTTATTGAAGGCGCAGTAAGTTGCCAACCGTATCCGAAAGCGCCATTTCCGGAGCTAGAATTGTAGCTAAGGGATAGAGCAACTTTCGAATCGCCTCGAGCACCCGTTGTAGGGATTGGGATCGTAAGCCCGCCGCGCCAGTTTGCGGATTGGTGGTAAACTTTTCGCCCAGGCTTCGAATAGCTCCACCGCCTTTGGGAAGCGAAATCGGGGGTAAACCGATGGCTTTCTTCTCGTCCTTATCCTCCATCGATGCGTGGCCTGGCTTTCTTGACTCTCGCCCGCTTGTATGCCCTTTTGTCGTCTCTCGACATTTCCGTGGTGCGCCCGCCCGCGCTAGACAGCTCCTTCATGGGCATAGAGGCCGCCGTCGTGTGATTTTTTGTGGAATCCATATTTCGTAGCTGATATTCGCCCTGCGGCTGTCATGGTTTGGACCAAATCTAACCGGAGTAGCCCTAGAGTCCGTAAATTAAAACAACCATCCAATCACTCACAGAAAGAAGAAGAAGCGATAGATAGATCACACCACCCCACCAAGACTTTTGAGGACCAGAAGTCAAGCCGACTGAAGACATCTTTGCCATCTCTTGGTTGTTCTCCCCCCGCAATCCTTCGGCGAACCTATCAGGACGGCTAAGTGTGCCATTTGCAGGGAGGCTTGGCTTGGCCACGGCTTAGCACATGGAAATTTCCGGATAATGAGTCGTCACCGCCCCCCCCCCCCTCTTTGAAGTGCGGGTCGACCCTCAGCCGCAATTTACGGTGGTACAGACAGTAGCATTAACTTGCACGTTTGCCCGTCGATAAATGGGTTGGGGTTTCAATTCATGATACCGATTCATCGTTCCCGGCGTTAATATTGCTGCTGAAGGCTTCAAAGAGCGCTGAATCACCAACTCTTAGGCTTCGGATGGCATACGGGACTGCTCCGTGATCGAACATTGATTTATCTTGAGATTTCAAATTGAAATAGTTGAAGAGAAATCTGGGACCACTGGCTTACGAGTTGTACATTGCAGGGCTCAGATTGCCAAATCCATTGTCTTAATCGAGGTGATTGGTTCAGAAAGCTTGACTATCACTTGATTCACGGGGTAAGGGGCTCGCTGATATATCTTACCTTTCATAAGTATATTATATGCCAACTCTATCAATAGATTTCATGGATCAACAATACCTAAGAACGATGCGTCAGGGCCCACGGCCCGCGTATATCTCACGACAGCCGCCAGGCCCGGGGTATCGCAATCAGGCGATGACCAGAGTTCACCGTTCGCGGAAACGTCAGCGATCAGTTCGGCAGGCCACTTGTCGGACTGGCTGTGGAGGCTAATGACATCGACCTCCGTCATGAGCAGTTCCTCGTCGCGCCAAAACCTGCGCTCCGGGAGCAACATATTGCATAACCTATTCATCTACAAGTTTCCGGAGGGCTGAAAAAGGCACTGCTGATCTGCGTCTCTATGTTTTTGATCCCTCGCAGATGGGCACAAAAAAGCCGCTAGCCAAAACCCAGATTTATTTTAATGCCCCAGCAGAAGCGACAATCGATATTGTTGTGGGGCCTTCAGACGCATCGACTCCATCCGAGTATGCGCTGACGCTAGCCGCCGTAGAGCCGTTGCTCGATGGTGCGGAACTGCCGACCTATTGCAGGACGACACTCACCAGGACATTTCGTTCCTTGCCGGTGAAACCGGCCTTGAGGCGACTAATATACAATTTCTGGTCACTGCCTGGAAGTCTGCTGCATCAACGGGCAAAACAATAAGCCAAGACGTCTTCTATGGGCTATTTAGAGAGGGTCTGCCCACGGACATGAAGGCACTGGCAGCACTCAACATCGATGTTATCATGGGCGCCGTGAATAAGGCAATTCTCAATAATATTATCGCGGCGAAGACATCGGCTGAACTTGATTCCATAAAGGCAGCTTTCCTAAAACTGGGCGCTCAATCAGCCCTCCAGGACCCTCCGATCCCACCAAACCATCACCATTGCACGATGTTCTCTCTTCTTCGGGGATGAAAAACCCTGCGGCTTTCGTTCAAGCATTTGCCGACCATGACGGAACGGTTGACGATTTTTGGCAGAAGCTAGATTCGAACGCTACCTTCAAAGGCCAGATCGGAAAAATTCAGCAATCCATTCAATTTGGAATGGTCACACTGAACCACGCGCCGTTGATATCTGAACTCCAGAAGCGCCAGCAGAATAAAGAGTTTTCCTCTATGCAAGATCTCGCGACTTTTAGCGAGAAGAAGTGGCTTGGCATCATCCAGCAGCCTAACGTTGGCGCCCCGGCTGCAATCCCGGATTCATCTACACTCCCAAGGACGGCTGCGATGGCAAAAGCCGTCACGAACATTTTTGAAGACACATTTCCAACGCGGTTTGTAACTGCTCGGCTTTCTGACGCGGATGACGATACAACTCACGGCACCTTGAGTGGAAAAGCGGACACTCAGACGTTTCTTTCAGCCAATCCACGTTTAATATCAAGACGACGCGGTTGGCGCAGTACCTTACGACGCCATCAGCAAAATTGGACGGCGTTAAGAATGTTGATGTCTTGAAGGCTAACGTAGCGGCGATGCAGCGGAATATAGCATCGCGCCTCAATACACGCAAATGCGAACTTTGGTTGCGAACGGTGTAACCTCATCAATGCAAATCGCCCGCATGGGCCGCACTTCCTTCCTGTCCAGATTTGGAGATGCTCTGGGCGGAGAAGCTCAAGCCCTTCCGGTCTACGAGCGGGCAAGTCAGACCAACGCCTTCGCTTCTTCTTTGATCACCAACTTCGGCTTTGCTTCCAGCCGAGTCTTCCGCCTATCCTCGCCCCGATTTTTATCGGCAATTTGGACTTGGGCGGGGAGATCCCAGATTTGAATGATCTGTTTGATCAATGGACATGTGCCAATGCGAGGGTTGCAAAGCAGTCGACGGGCCGGCGGCGTACCTAGTCGATATTTTACACTTCTTACGGATAGGTTGCTAATTGATACAATCACACGCAATCCAGACGGAAGCATCAAAAACGTGACGTACAAGATGCACTTGGTGAATGAGGTCTGGAAGACCCTCACAGCCAAGGATATACTCTTCAACCGGCGCGGCGATATCGGCGGGATAGAACTCACTTGCGAGAACACCAACACTCCGGTACCTTATGTCGATCTCTGCATCGAGATATTAGAGGACGCTGTCAGCCCCCGACACCCTTTTCGTCCTTCGACCTGCCTGAAGAAGCAGCTGCCGATTAGATGCAGGAAAAATCGGCACTTGGAAATCGCAATTCAGCCCTCCCCTAACTAATTACGCCATAATAACGGTCCTTAAGCGGGGGGAAATTTGGTCTATCGATGAACCGGACTTCACATACCGGATCACGCTGGATGACAGCTCTACCCAGCCATTCGTCTTGACTCGAAGCAGACAGACAAATGGGACCGCGGCAGAGCGGGCTGCTAACCCTCAATATCAGAATGCTGCAGCTTATACCTCTTTAGCAGCCCAAGTTTATCCCGTAAACTTGCCGTTCTCCATGTGGACCGAAACGATCAGGTCTTACCTCGCACATATTGATGTTCAGCGCTACCAGCTCATGGAAGTCCTCTCCCGAGACGCTCCGCTTCAAAGACTTGGCGAAGCAACAATTGAAAATGAGCTCCTTGGCCTCACCGTGGAGAATTCCAATATCATTATCAATACTACGACTGGTCAGGCTAATTCATCAACTCCTGGGCCTTGGAATTTCTGGGGATTCTCTAGCAGCTCTGGAAGCGGATCAATTCCCGACCCGGCGTCAACCTCGCCGTTAAATTCCACCCAGGCCTGGAATATCGCTTTGACCGGCAGAGTCGATGTGTTCCTGCAGCAGAGCACTCTTTCATACGGAGAGTTGCTAAACCTCTTAGAATTGGTGCCTTATCTGCGCCCAAACCCAGCACGGAAGGGTCAAGTTTTGCCTAGCATTCTGGCAAGGGAGGGTTCTCCGGTGGACACTTGTCAACTGAAGCTCTTACAAATACGAGGTCTCTCAACCGAGGACCTCAGGAACATCCACAGTTCATCCGCTTATACCGAGCGTTGTCGGAGCTGGGCTGGGGTATCTTGGACCTTGGTAAAGCTTACGCATATTTAGCGAATAGGTCTTGGGCCAGCAGTGATCCGTACATCGCCGCGACGGAAGATCTTCTGGTCAAGATTTCACACGTTCAGAGGCTTGTAGCTTTGCTCAACGTCTTGATATTGAATCCATTTGCGCCTTCTGGGCACCGATTTCAACCACTAAATTTCTAGACTTCGATGATGAAGAGTCTGCAGCGACGGTAAAATCACTCTACGCTAGAATTTTCCGCAACCAAACCGTCAATAATATTCCCGACCCCTCTTCCCAGCCGATGCTACGACTCTCACCGGAACCATAGCTGCTGCTTCAAGCCAGATCTTAAGTGCTCTTAATATAAGCGATATCGACCTGACCGCAATGCAGCTTCCGGTCATTCTCCCGGACGGGAACCTCACGTTATCGAATCTATCAAGTCTGTATCGCCACTCGGTTCTCGCCCACTCTCTTGGAATCTCTGTGTCAGACTACGCGACTCTTCTCAAAATTACGAACATCGACCCGTTTTCTTCATCGGCGGTCACCGTCGATTTTGTACAGCGGGCGCAAAATATAATCGCATCGAATTATTCGGCCAGGAACTCAATTACCTTCTCAGAGACGACTTCACGTCTGGCAGCGGGCTCGATCCGTCAGATGACACCATTGCAAACTTTTTCGAAGATTTCAGGTCGGAGGAACAAAAAATCGAAGCAGAATATACGCGCCCGTCTGACAACACGCTAGATCAAGATACAACACTGCTTAAAACGAAACTTCCACTGCTCAACCTTGATCAATCGGTCATCACGCAGACGCTGTCGATATTCAGTGGGACGGTCTCGTATGCTGTGCCGCTAGCGTCCCAGCCGCCGAGCGGCTCATCCAGTCGCCAGTTAGTGACAAATGCACTTATGATGCTGCCAACCAAATCCTCACATTCCAGGGTGTGATGATGGTGGCTGAAGGCAGGCCCTCACAACGCTGCCTCAAGCGTCGGCCGATTTTGTTAATGTTGTTGGAGTGCTATTTGACTTACCCCGGAGCTTTCTTTCGCTATATCTCCGGACTTTCGCGCCTGTGGAGGTGGAAACTCCACTGTCAGCCATGCCGCCAGGACTCGAGATTCCGGTTGCACTTCGGAAGAAGTTATACTTCGATTCTACAACGTCGACTCTGCATTCCATCGGCGCACTCACACCGTCAGAGCTCCAAGCGATAACAAGGCGGTCGAACAATTGACCCCGCTACGGTCACCGATTTCAGTAATGCTATTCAAAAGCTCCTTGACCTGGGCAGTACTGCTCCCACAGCATCGGATACATCCTACTGGGTCCAGCCGATGTTTCATCGCTATTCGACGCAGATGTCGCGAACGGCGCTCCGGTGACAGTGAGCTCGCGAATTCAGTTCATCTTGGGCAAGATGCTCCCGAAGCTTCAGAGCATTCAAACCACCCAGACTTAATCGTTAGACTAAGCCAGACGATGGCCTTGGACTCCCAGGTAACCAGTCAATGGTTTCAACCTGGCTCCACTCAAACACGAAAGTTCTCCAGGACGTGTTCCTAGACAAATCCCTGCTATTGAGCAGTTCGGCGACCATAATCACGAGAGCTCTATTCCCTGACATGTTCGACGGATACACCAAGTTGTACAAAGCCGCGATGGTAGTAAACAAGTCCTCGTTGACAGTGACGCAGCTAGGCTGGCTCTTCAACTACAAGCTTTGGCTAGATCTTGACAACCTGCCACTCAAGCTCGTACCAGCAGGCACCGTAACAGACTCATTCACCCGCTGGGAGAGATTGTTGGTCCTCACAAAGCTCAGAGACTCTTTTGCCGGAGCGAAGATGCGCTCGATGGAATTTTCTCGCTTTCGAGGCAGCCTGGAGTTCAACAGCAATGGGTTTTCGACGCCATTGTGAAATGGACTAACTGGAACGCTACCGATTTAGCAAGCATAACGGACACCCACGCGATACAACTTTGCATTTCCGACCGCATATGGTGATGAAATCGCTCTCTCTCGACTCGTCCAATATTTCGCGCTACTACGAAGTCGGATGTTCGTCTGCAGACCTTGCACAACTGGCTACGCCGGATGCAACGGAACCCAGTCGCGGATAGCCGTACAGACAGTCAAATCCAAGTACGACCAGCCGACCTGGGAGACGTGTCTCGGCCTCTCCGCAACATTTTACGTAACAAGCAGCGGCAAGCCTTGGTAGATACCTGCTCGCGAACCCCGAGCAGCGGTATGACGTGGCGGAACGATACGATCTCTTCGCTTTCTACTTGATTGACGTTGATATGGGACCGTGCCAACTCACGTCGAGGATCAAGCTGGCGTCTGCTCCGTCCAGCTCTTCGTGCAACGGTGCCTGATGAACCTCGAACATGACGTATTGGCGGATACCGAAGTCGACGACGAGTGGAGTGGGACTCGTGGCTGAAGTCCCAGGTCGTATCCAGCGCGAATCGGCAAGTCTTCATGTACCCGGAGAACTTCCTAGACCCGTCGCTCAGGGACGACAAGACGCCCTTTTTCACAGACCTCGAAAACGACCTGAGCCAGAATAACATCACAACAGCCTCGCCGAAACGGCGTTTGGGATTATCTCGAAAGCTCCACATCGTCAGCCGCCTCAAGGTGTTATCTTACTACCACGAAACGGAAAACACCGGCACGGGTGTTCTGGGGTTGACAACCTGCACCTGTTCGCCGTCACCCGCGGCACCCGACGGATCTTTACTACCGGGTTCGAAGGAATGGCAACGTCTGGGACCCCTGGCAAAAAGTGGACATCGACCTGTCGTCCGAGCACGTCGTACCCGTGATGTGGAACAGGACCTTGCACCTCTGTTGGCTTCAATTCACCGCGAAGCAGTTCAAGCAGCCTATAACCATGCCTTCAGCGGGTCCAATGTGCCTTCTGGAGGACGTACTGGGAAATTAAAGTCGCCTGGTCGGAAATGAAAGACGGCAAATGGCTCGCCAAAAAGGTCTCGGACGACATACTGGCGGTTGCCAAGGACGGCTTGGCCATCGACGAGCCTGATCCTCCCCCGATTCTTAAACTCGCGGGATCCGGTCGCGATGGGTTCAGCTGCAAGTCCGAAATCACGGCGGACAACAAGCTGCGGGTACACATCTTGGCAAACGCCCTCAAGCCGGGCCTGCTCGGGTACTTTTGAATTCGACGGCGTGAAAGGGGCGCCCACCGTCGTGGACAAGCAATTCCACTTCACTCAGCCCCCAACCATTTTCACGACCATGACTGAGATTATGCAGTTCCTTCTGATGCGTGGATCGCATACCTGGCTCCGTCGAGCGGCACCGTGCTGAACGCAATGAGCTACACGGAAAACACCCTGGTCCAATTACTCCTCGGTATTTTCGGCTCGATTTCCCCTCACACTCCCCGTGGACATTACGGCCAGCCTAACCCACCGAAGGGTGGCTCACGCAAGCGCAGCTGCAACTCGTTCAGGTTCCCGCATTGCAAAAGACGCCAGGTGGCCTGTATTCGCTCATTTGGGCTCCCCAGGACCAGCAGTTCATCACACAGCGGCCGTTCTTTTTCCAGCATGACCAGCGCTCGTTCTTCGTAGAGCCTGTTGACACGTATATCAATTTCCCGTTTCCACTCCACTCTTCGGGCTTACCTCGCCGAGCTTAGTGAACCCCGCCTGGCTGGATGGAAAACTCGTGGCCGGGTACATCAATCGCCTCCAACCTGTCATCCGATCGTCCAAGGGCCGGTTCTCCCCGGCGGTGCAGGGAGGAGCCTTTCAAAAAGATCCGCACGTTTCCTTTGAACGGCGGGTTCATGACCGTTCCTGATGTAGGAAACGGCCTGGCTGCGGTGAAGGCGAACGTGCCAATGGCTTCTTACGAGCCTTGCATCCCGTTCGACTCTACCGATTTGAGAGCAGCGGATTCAATCCTCCTCCCACCTATCTCCATCTTCCCAACGCCTGTCAACCTATCTGGCTATCAAGTACCTTCGACCTGGATAAAGATTGAGCTCCCGAGCTTCCGAAGATTCAAGTACAGCCTCTTCTACCACCCGTACGTCGCCCAGTTCATGCGGGATTTCAACAGGGATGGATACCGGGGGTGCTCCAGCGACCGGAACAGCAGCTTGCGCCTCCGGCGTCGGGCACGTTCCGCAACAATACGGCCCCGTTACCGCCCACTACGATCCGGACTCCAGCGCCGACGAAACCGTCGACTTTTCCGTCGGCGGTTCGTACTCGCAATACAACTGGGAGCTGTTTTACCACATCCGATGCTGATAGCGGATAAGCTGAGCAGCAACCAGCAGTTTTCCGATGCGCAAAAGTGGCTCAGATACATTTTTGACCCTACAGACACTTCCTCCCTGCCGAGGCCGGGAAGTACTGGAAGACAAAGCCGTTTGTGCAACTGCAGAACGGTCAAGACGAGACGATTTCTAATATCTTCCGCATACTCGCCGCGAGGGGCGACCCGAATGCGTATGCCGGGCTCACGTCCGCTCAGAAGCAGTTTCTCAATGACATGGAGCTCAGTGTCCAAGAATGGCGGCAAAATCCGTTCAACCCGTTTTTGGTTGCGAGGATGCGGATCGTGGCGTTCCAGATGGCGACCGTGATGAAGTACCTGGACAACCTCATCGCGTGGGGCGACCAGCTCTTCGGCCAAGACACGATCGAAGCGATCAACGAGGCTACACAGCTGTACATTTTGGCCGCAAACATCCTCGGGCCGCGGCCGGCCGATATCCCTGCGAGAGCGACGCCGGTCGTGCAGACGTACAACTCGCTGGACGCAAAGCTAGACGATTTTTCCACGCTTTGGTTCAAATCGAAGAGCTGGTGCCGAACTACTCATCCATCGCGTCCAGCGATATGCGGATCTCACCGGTCGAATGCAGCAAGGGGCTACCCCGACGATGCTGTTTTTCTGCGTGCCGAGGAACCAGAAGCTCATGGGCTACTGGGACACCGTGTCTGACCGCCTGTTCAAGATCCGCAACTGCATGAATCTCCAAGGCATCGTCCGCGAGCTGGCTCTGTGGGACCCGCCGATTGACCCCATGCTGCTCATCAAGGCCAAGGCCGCAGGCGTCGACATCAGCAGCGTCCTTAGCGACGTAGCTGCGGTCGTTCCGGTATACCGTACACTACCTTGTCGGCGAAAGCGATGGACTTGGTCAACGAGGTGCGCACCTTCGGCGCAGCCCTGCTAACAGCGCTGGAGAAGCAGGACGGCGAAGGGTTAGCCCTCCTGCACTCCTCGACTGAAATATCCCTGCTCAAAGCCGTCAGGGGCGTCAAGAGCATGCAGGCGGACGAAGCCGGCAAGCAGGTCGACGCGCTCGTCGCGGGAAGGCCGTCGTGAACGAGAGGTTCCAACACTACAGCAACCTCTCGTTCATGAATCCTTGGGAGATCGCTCACATGGGGCTCGAAGCCGCATCGCTGATCATCCAGACCATCGAGGCTGCTACGCAACCTGTCGCTGCGGGGTTAACCCTCATACCCGACTTTAAGCTTGGTGCTCCGACATCATCGGCGCTACCTTTTGGGGGCCAAAATGTGGGCAAATCCGCTTCCAAGTTTTCGACGTTTCCTGTTTAGAACAGCAGGCCTTCTGTCCAAAGCAGCCGCAATGTCGCAAACTCTGGGGAGTTATTACAGACGGAGCGAGGATTGGAACCTGCAGATAGCAACTTCCTCCAAGGAACTTGCGCAGTTTGATATTCAGATTGCCGCCGGGGCCGTCAGAAAAGCGGTGGCTGATAAAGAGCTTGAAAATCACGACCTCCAGATCGCAAACGCCCAGGAAATCGATACCTACATGCGGGCTAAATTCACGAACCGGCAGCTATATTCTTGGATGTCGAAGCAGGTTTCCGCTCTTTACTTCACAGCATACTCGCTCGCGTACAAGACCGCCAAAGCGGCAGAGCAGGCCTACTGTCACGAACTGGGCATCACGAATTCGAATTCATTCAGTTTGGCTACTGGACAGCACGCAAAAGGGTTTACTCGCCGGGAGAGGCTGATGGTCGACCTCAAGAGGCTTGACGCGGCTTATATCGATGGGACGAACGGGAGTATGAGATGACAAACATATCCCTCGGTCAACTTAATCCTGTGGCCCTGCTGCAGTTTAAGCAGGGCGGCAACTGTTTCTTCGACATCCCGGAGGCCTATTCGACCTTGACTGTCCAGGACACTACATGAGGCGCCTCAAATCTGTCAACATAACCATCCCGTGCGTCACCGGCCCTTACACCTCCGTATCCGCCAAGCTATCCCTCATAAAAATCGACGATCCGAATATCGAGCGTCTTGTCGGGCGGCAAAAAGCAGTACGGCCCGCGCGGACAATGACATCCGCTTTCAGGACCTGTACGGCCACCTGCAGGCCGTCGTGACGAGCACGGCCTCGAACGACAGCGGCACCTTCGAGCAGGCGCTCCGGACGAGCGGTACCTCCCCTTCGAGCGCTACGGCGCCGTCAGCAGCTGGCAATTACAAGATCCCGACGGACTTCCGCCAGTTCGACTACGGCCCATCACGGACGCGGTCATCCAGCTCCGGTACACCGCCCGGGAGGGCGAGACGCCCTCCGCCAGGTGGTGACGGAGCTAAAACAGAAGGCCATCGCGGCGATCACGCTCGCTGAGAGCCAGAACGGGCTCGCGCGGCTGATCGACCTCCGCCACGAGCTGTCGGACGCCTGGAACCGCTTCGTGCGCCCGCTCAACCCAGCTCGACGCAGCAGATGCCGCTGAACATCACGAGGGATAGGTTCCCTTACCTGCTCTCAGCGGCCTCTTCGGTCACGATCCAGACCGTCGACCTGTTCGTGCAGATCGACCCGGCGTTCAAGAACACGCACACGCCGGTGCGCTGAAGTTTTACGTATTCGCCGACGGCGCCACCGCTGGAGCCGCGGAACCTGCTATCGATGGCGCAGTGGAAAACGAACACGCTGAAGGGCTCCTCGAAGGCGATCGGGAAGCCGGCGGGTAAATTTATCCTCAAAAGGCGGTTGAACGACCTGAATACGAAGATCGATCCTGGGGCGATAGTCCAAGCGTTTTTGGTCGTTCATTATTCAGCCTCGTGGTAAAATGGCTCGACCTAGTTGTGTACTTAATGCTCTCTTGAAAATATGGTGTCGCCCTCGACGAGCTCCCACGCCGGCGTATATAGTTTACCGAAACCTCTTGATGGAGGGACACATTGGCCATTTTTTTTTTTTTTTCTCTTCGGTTTCTTGCTCTCAGAGCTTGAAATCTCGTCTAAGTCAAATTTTATTTAATTTTCATTAAATTTTTTTTTTTTTTTTTTGGTTCTAGTTCGTTCTTAGCTTCACAATGGACCCTGCCTCTTTGCCGGTGATATATAATGAAATACTACTAAATCAATTTGCGTAATACAATTCACTATATAAAAAAAAAAATTCTGTAAGCACAAAATTGTTAGCAATTTTTAATCTAAAGCTGGAAACTTTTAACTTTTCCTTCTATTATACTCGCGTTTAAAAATATAAAAAATAAAATAAAATAAAAATAAAAATAAAAAATAAAATAAAAAATAAAAAATAAAAAATAAAAAAAAAAATAAAAAATAAAAATAAAATAAAATAAAAAATAATAAAATAAAAAATATTAAAATAATAAAAAAATAATAAAATAAAAAATAATAAATAAAAATAAAAAAAAAAATAATAAATAATAAATAAAAAATAAAAATAACGTGGGGCACTAGCGCGAGCCGGCACCGGCAGCGAGCCAGCCATGCCAAGAAATGCCAAGAAATGCAAGACCACACTAAATGACCATAAAATTCCATATATATAATGTAAAAAATGACAATCGAAGGCTCAAGAACTACGAAATAGTAATGGAAGAACCATCTGTCCTAACCAACCGCGTGTTTAAAATTATATAGTAATTATATAGTAAAATAAACAATAGGTAGGGTTCCAGCCCTAGTCCTCTTCTCCGTCCCATTTCTCTTTCTCCGGCTGTCGCCGCAGATGTAGCTCCCGCGCTAGCTGCTCCGTATAGCCCTTTGCATCTTTCGCGTTTTCTACTCTTAGTAACGCGTATATTGTAGTATCGATACCGCTAGCAGTCACTATTATCTAATACTTTAGCCTTACTAATGTGTGTACGGCTACTGGGCTCTGCCGCCTTCTAATCCCGGTTCTAGCGCGTAATAATATTTTCTACCTTTCTATATATCTACTTGTTTTAAGGACGTAGCTGTAGCCTTATAAATCTTATTAAATAGGGATATATAGGGCCGGAGCCTAGGTTTAGTCGATAATATCTTCTCTAGCGTCGTTAGATACCGTGCCAGGTTAGTCTTATCGCGGGGGGTAGCTAAATCCGTCAGATCTAGGCCTTAAACTAAAGGGGGATCCTTATAATCTACGCTAGTTCTTTAATATTTAC